>PVKU01002228.1:0-239848 GCA_004027475.1 Anoura caudifer | reverse complement strand
CTTTAGTTCATGTCCATGTTTCATAAGTTCTTTAGCTTCAACTTTTCCCACACTATTCTTGCCCTCCCCCTGTCTATTTTCCACCCACCATCTATGCTACTTATTCTCTGTACCTTTTCTCCCTCTCTCCTCCTCCCACTCCCCTGTTGCAAACTCTCCATGTGATCTCCATTTCTGTGTTCCTGCTCCTGGTCCAGTTCTTTGCTTAGTTTGCTTTTGTTTTAGGTTTGGTTGTTAATATCTGTGAGTTTGCTGTCTTTTTACTGTCCTATTTTTTTATCTTCTATTTCTTAGAGAAATCCCTTTAACATTTCATATAATAAGGGCTTGGTGATGATGAACTCCTTGAACTTGACCTTATCTGAGAAGCACTTTATCTTCCCTTCCATTCTAAATGACAGCTTTGTTGGATAGAGCAATCTTGGATGTAGGTCCTTGCCTTTCAAGACTTGGAATACTTCTTTCCAGCCCCTTCTTGCCTGCAAGGTCTCTTTTGAGAAATCAGCTGACAGTCTGATGGGAACTCCTTTGTAGGTGACTGTGCCCTTATCCCTTGCTGCTTCTAGAATTCTCTCCTTCATTTGAATCTTGGCTAATGTGATTATGATGTGCCTTGGTGTGTTCCTCCTTGGGTCCACCTTCTTTGGGACTCTCTGAGCTTCCTGGACTTCCTGGAAGTCTATTTCCTTTGCCAGATTGGGGAAGTTCTCCTTTATTATTTGTTCAAATAAGTTTTCCACTTGTTGCTCTTCTCTTCCCCTTCTGGTACCCCTGTAATTCGGATGTTGGGACATTTCAAGATGTCCTGGAGGTTCCTAAGCCTCTCCTCATTTTTTTGAATTCTTGTTTCTTCCTTGTTTTCTGTTTGGTTGTTTCTTTCTTCCTTCTGGTCCACTCCATTGATTTGAGTCCCAGTTTTCCTCACATCTCTATTGGTTCCCTGTGCGTTTTTCTTCATTTCACTTATTGTAGACTCCATTTGTTCCTCTAATTTGCAACCAAAATCAACCAATTCTGTGGTCTTCCTAATCACCAGAGCTTTGAACTGTGCATCTGATAGGTTGGCTACCAGCACTATGAGCTCTGCATCTCATAGTTTGACCACCTCCTGGTCACTCAGATGAATTAGCTCGGGGGCCCCAGTCTATTTTCCCTTTTGAGCCATCCTTGGTTTTGTTTTTTTTTTGTTTTTGTCTCCTTGTGGCTGTTACGTAGTGAGGGGTGGAGCCTTAGGTGTTCACCAGGGTGGGTCGTCCAGTCACTGGGTTATGATGCTAGATGTGGTGGCGGGGTCTGAGAGGGAACCAAGGTACTTGCTCCACTCTCTGCCATATTTCAGTCACTTCTGCCACTTTTCTCAAGCAAATTGGACCCCTCTGGTGCTGATTCCCGGGTGGGTGGGCCTGTGCCCGCTCCAGGACCCCATGGGTCTCCCCAATGAACTCTCCTATGATGCTGGGACTCCCTCCTGGCACCTCAGCCCCTACAATTATTTTCAGTGGGTGCTTTTAGGCTTCACTTCTCAGCACTGGGGCCCTGCATCACGCAGTCTGACCTGCTGCCTGTTTTCTCCTGGTTTACCTGTGCGCGAATGTATGTCCGTGGCCCGCTTGTCCGCCTGTGTGCCTGGAGTGACTGTGCGCCTAGAACCACCACCAGTTTACCCCCCCGTGATCCGACTCTGCCAGCCACGGATTCTGCCGGCTGCTGACTCCACTCCTCTTACTGGTCTGGGTGAATAGTTGTTGTCGGACTCCCGCACAGTTCAATTTTCTCTCTGTCCTGGTTGGTTTTCTCTTTTTTTGGTTCTGTATTTTTGTTGTCCTTAATCTTGGTTGTGAGAGGAGGCACTGCATGTCCAGCTATGCCTCCATTTTGGCTGGAAGTCTCTCTGTGTCAATTTTTAAATTTTATTTTATGTCATGGATAAGAAGCGGAAAACTTCTGTAAGCTACGCATTTATTTATTCAATATGGTAGGTCTGGAGACCATTGGCAAAGAAACAGACTAAAGAGGGATGTAACATATGTTGTTGTGAGCTCTCACTTCTAATGTTAGTTCATCCATTTCTTAAGTAACAACTGGTATTTCCAGATCTTTAGAATTTGAATGTTTAATTTTACATGCCCCTGGGTATTGACTTTGAATGTGTGACCAGCAAGTGGAGGGAGCGGAACCAGGTGAAGGCTATAAAAGTTTATTATGGTCATCCTGGCCCAACTAATCTTTCAAAGTAAGTCTAAGTAACATATCACTCTTTTACTACGTAGAGATGGGGGGAAAAGGCATTTACCTTAACATTTAAAGTTTTTCATCTTCCTTTTTTGATGTTTCTCCAGCCGCTGTTCCATCCCTGACCCACCTTTGTCGTTTGGAAATTCGGTCCAGTCTAAAGCCAGAACACCTACAATCTGACAGTTTTATCTGTCAGTTGCCACTTCCCAGAAGCCTACATAATTATTTGCTCTATGCAGAGGTTCTGAGGATGAATGAAGTTCCGGACCTGGCAGTTATTCAAGATGGAGAAATCAGCGAAACTATTTAACATACCTTATGTCTTGCTTTGAAAACCACGAAGACTAAGAGCCGCGGAGTACAAAGTCTTCATGATTTTATAGTCACAAAAGATGATTTTTGTTTCAGTGGTCGGTTAGGCTTTTTTGTGGGGGAGGCATTAGTTCAGTGCAACTGGGGTCTTCCTGATCAAAAATACTGTCAACCCCACTTACATCACTTTATTATAGTTTTATCACCAGGACATTTTATGTTGTGATATTTATTTACCTAGCCATTTTTTGCTTTATTCCATTAATGAACTGTGATTCTGCTTCTAGTGCTGCACATGGCATAGTCCCACTGATGATTCTGTGTTTATCTCGGGCTCAGGGCTTAGGATGGACTGCATACAACTTGATGGGAAGTGGACGCAGAGTTGGGTTGGATGTTATTATCATTATTTCATTTGAGGTTAATATTTCTTATGTTCCTAAAAGAATTATTTTATATTTTGTTCTTATTTCTTAACTTAGTCACTTTTATGAATAATTGATATTTATTGGCTTTTCATGGGTAAACTCAGAAGAATTCGTTTAAAGAATATAGAAAATGAATTGTTTTGCTGCTGCTGTTTTTTTTTTTTTTTTTTCTTTTTCAATTCCTTTATACTCTCTTTGGCTAAAGAAGACTCTATTTCTGCAAAGGCAGGAACAGACCTAACCTCAAAGATATTCTCAGTTGAAAAAAAATTACATTGGTTTTGGGATAAATGAGCATTTTGCCACATTTAGACTACTAATCAGGAGATTGGAAGGGGCAGAAAGGTATGTATTCCTGAGTTATTTAATATCAAATACAAATATTCAGTCTCCATTCAGCCTCCAAATCAGAGGGCAGCTTTGACTCTATGAAACAAAATTGCCAATTCTGTTAATATTATAGTGTTTTCTTTTTTATTATCTAGATAGGTTATCAAATAGTCCATGAAATTTAGATCTCAGAGTCCTAGGTTAATGAGACTTCACCTCATTGATTTTACAATGGCTCAGACTGAATCTACAGTCAGAGAGGACTAAACACCGGATCAAATGAACTATAATAAGAGGCTCTGGGGACTAACCTTGAAAGAAAAGTTATGTAAGCATTAATGTCACGATAGACACCTAGAGATGGCGTCCAAAGGAGGGCAAGTCTTTTGTCCTGTTGGGATCCTGTGGCTTAAAATAGGTGGGAGTGGGTCATCCAGATTCATCTCCAGTAGTCCTTGGCTGTTTGATGAACGCAACGATGATGGCAGACCAAATGATGGAGGCATTGTTAAAGGTCCGACTGAACTCAGTGCTAATGGGAGCTATAGGTGCTGCCTGTGGAGTAGAGATAGAGTTTGAATGTGGGTATACAGGCAGAAATAGGGAGGGTATGGAAAAACGGGTGGAAATGCTGATACTTAATAAAATTCCAGGAATGTATGTACTATGTAGTATTTTTAGGATGTTGTTCTAAACTTCATTTTTTCAAACCTGAAGTCTGTGGTTTTTAGCATAGCCATTTTTTTTTGTTAGGGCCAAATATAAATAAATAAATTGTTGACATTTGCGTGTGAGTCTTTTCATGTGTTTTTGCTCATGTTCATAAAATAAAAATTCAACTATCTATAACTTATCATTGACCTCTAATTCTTAAAAATCTGAAAATTGATATTTCAGAGAGATTTAAAAGCCCTTGGTATTAAAACAAATGATTTTACTTAGTATGTATAATGTATCTTTGAGATATTTTATAATAAAATATTTATGAATTTTATGACCTATAACAAGGAGTCAGTGAGAAAACTTAAAAGTACCTAAAGGTTGGTGAGTTGTAGTTACAGTTTCTGATCGAAATGATACATCTAGTTAGTGTGACCCTTAGGCTCTACCTTCCATGCACAGTGGTTCTTTAATACTGTTTAAAGTTACTTTGAGCCTAATGAAGAGCCCCATACAATGGTTCTCTAATAGTGAAACATATTACCAGAGCTGTACTCAGATCACATTATAATAACAGTCGCCAAGACTTCACCCTTCACCCTGATTGGATGTTATCTTTTAAGTATATTTCCTGCTGATCCTCCCTGTTACACTGTAAGCAATCCAGCATTCTTTTCTGTGATCATCTGATGTAAAAGTGGTAACCTGAACAGTTTCTTTAAATTTTCCTCTTTGCCAAGTAACAAGTGTCTTGGTATGAAGCTTTCTGGTGGCCCAACTTCGCAGAGATCAGTTATACTCCTCCTGTGTCCTATGATCACTTATGACTGATAATCCTTGGCTCACAGCTTGTGTCGTATTTATATTGTATAACCAGTTGATATCCCTAATTTTAAATCTGTTCTTCCCACCTAAGTCCATCTGTAAATCTATGTGAACATTGTGATGTTTATGGATCTTCAAGTATTGTGTCAAGTCCAGGTTGAAGACATAAGAATATTTTTGACTGGTTACTCCCTAAAATTCTTCTATAACTTTGTTGGTTCTTAAAAACGTACAAGTAATAATCCTAATAAGAATGGAAATAACCATGAGTGTTCTCTGGACCTGATGGTTCCCTTAGCATGGAATCAATATAGAAAGGAGTTGAAAAATTCATGTAAAAGTTTGCCTTTCACTTTCCCCTAATTATATTTCCTACTTAGTCTTAGGAATGTTTGTTTGAAGAGGGACTAACTCTCAGTACAATTAGTGCCAGTAGGTGTCTATTTTGGAAAGATTTTAAATGGTGAAAATGGTTACAGGGCTAGTGAAGTTGCGAGGAATGTGATAATTTTCAGTTTCATAATCATTATTTTTAGATCTAATAATTTGGGGGAACAACCAGTAAAACTAGGTACTGTCTTCTAATTTCACGAGTTCATCCTCTATGTATAGCAAATACTCAAAGAAAAATTTTTTAAAATATATTTTGATTATGCTATTACAGTTTTCCTGATTTTTTTCCCCTTTTATCTGCCTCCACCTAGTACCCTTCAATCCCTCAGGCAATGCCCCCACCTTTGTCACATCCATGGGTCATACATGTAAGTTCTTTGGCTACTCCCTTTCCTATACTGTGCTTTATATCCCCATTGCTATTCTGCAACTTCCTATTTGTGCTTCTTAATGCTCTCACCTCTCACCCATTCTCCCACACCCTCCTCCATCTCTTTATCTTTACCTTTTAGCATTTTAATTATGATGTGTCTTGGGGTGGGTCTCTTTGCATCCTACTTGCTTGGGACTCTGTGCTTCTGGGACTTGCTTGTCTATTTCCTTCACCAAATTAGGGATGCTTTCTTTCATTTTTTTTTTTCAAATAAATTTCCTAATTTCTTGTTCTTTCTCTTCTTCTGGCACCTCTATGAACTGAATGTTGGAATGCTTAAAGTTGTTCCACAGGCTGTTTACACTATCCTCATTTTTTTGGATTCCCTTTTCCTGTTGTTCTGATTGGTTGTTTTTAGCTTCCTTATGTTCAAATTATTGATTTGATTCTTGGCTTCATCCACTCTATTATTGTTTCCCTGTAAATTGTTCTTTATTTCAATTAGTGTATCCTTCATTTCTGACTGGATCTTTTTTCATGCTGTTGAGGTCCTCACTAAGTTCCTTGAGCATCCTTATAACCAGTGTTTTGAGCCTTGCCTATGATAGATTACTTATCTCCATTTCATTTAGCTCATTTTCTGGAATTTTGATCTGTTCTTTCATTTGGTCCATGTTTCTTTGTCTCCTCATTTTGGCAGCCTCCCTGTGTCTGTTTCTGTGTATTAGGTAGATCTGCTTTGACTCTGTATGTTGGTAGTGTGGCCTGATGTAGTAGGTGTCCTGTAGGGTTCAGTGGCACAGCCTCCCCTATCACCCAAGCTGTGTACTCAGGGTACACCCTTTGTGTGGGTTCGGTACACCCTCTTGTAGTTGAGCATTGATTGCTCCTGGCAGATCAATGGGAGGGATTTACCCAGGCCAGTCAGCTGCAGGGACTGGCTCTGACCACTTACCTTCAACCTCTGCCCAGCTGTGCAAGGGGCAGGGTGTTGGTGATCTGACGTGGTCTTTAGCTATCTAGTGGGTCCAGTGGCCCTGGGGTTTCCCTGGTGGTGCAGGCCAAGGTCAGCCCCGACTTGTGTTTTGCCTGGGGCCAACTTGCCTGAGTTATAAAGCAATCTGAGATGGCTGCTACTTGTGCTGGGTGATAGATCTAGGCTGCTAGTTCCAGGCCTGGCCTCACTGAGGCCAGGTGCTGCTTGTTTGAGAGGATGTAGGAAGTTATGCAGCAAGAGCCCAGACCAGCCATTCTTATGGAAAAACAGCTTGCCTGGGTCTGTATGTTGGGTGGGGGAGAGTCTCTGAGGATCTCCAAGGTGGGCGAAAGAGTGTTAGCCATGTTGATGGAATCTTAGATACGCACCAGTCTGCTGGCTCTGGCAGGGGGAGGGCAAATTCCCACACCAGACCTTCTAGCCCAGCGTTCCAGTGCCATGAAGACACGTGCTCATAACTTCTGGCTGTAAAAGTCAGTGGGGATTGTGGCTGAGTGAGATGGAGGGTGTCTGGAGTCCCAGACAGTTCTTCTTAAAGGGCCTGCATGCACATCAACTTACTCAAGACTCCCTCTGAGCTCCAGCACTGGGGCAGCAGTTTTAAAGGAACCAGGGACATACAGGGAGGAATTGATTTATCTGGCAGGGTGAGAGCTGAGGGAGACAGCTTTCTGCCAGACAAAAATGGTGGCAGAAGCCATTATTCCTTATCTGAGAACCACTCACCCTCCACAGATCCAAAAGGCAGGTGCCAGGTCTGAGTTTCTATTCATGTGGCTCACACACTTGCCCCATCCTGGTGATTCCTTGAAGCCCAGTCCCATCCAAGCCATGTCCAGTTGCTCTTCTATTCAACTGGCCTCTCTTGCCTCATGCTTCAGACTTCCCTAAAATCTCAAGCAAGTAGCATCTGGCCCCTGTATATCCCCTAATTCTTGCTGAGTAACCCCAGGTCCATCACTAGCAGCAGCCTGCTTTGGTTCATAGTTTGGCCTCTACTGGGCACCTCCAAGTCCAGTGCAAATAGCCATCTGCAGATGGTTCTGTAGCTTGTGCCAGGTGGAACCAGGTAGGGGACAGGTGGTGGTTGCCTTTGCATTTCCCAGGAGGCTCCAGAACCAGTGCATCTGGTCGGGCATGCTGGATTATAATCCTGCCACCTCCATGAACAGTGCCAGTAGTAATCAAGGCTTGTACAAAGCCTACATGGACACACCTGGAGTGCCCAGCTCAGATGGCTGGGGAGGCTACACCACTGGGCTCTACAGGGCATCTACTAAACGAGGTCATTCTTCCAAGTTTGGGAGATGTAGCAGCTCTATGTAATACATAAAAATAAACATAGGAAAGCAGCCAAAATGTGGAGACGAAGAAGGTCCCAATTGAAAATAGGAGTGTCTGGAAAAAGAGCTAAGTGAAATGGAGGCAATCTATAGATACAGTTCAAAACTGGTTAAAGGAATGTTCAAGGAACTTAGAAGTTCCACAGCATGAAAAAGTACATAGAAGCTGTAAAAAAATCAGAAATGAAGAATGCACTACTGAAATTAAGAATAATTTATAGGGAGTCAACAGAGTAGATGATTCTGAGAATCAAATCAGTGATTTTCCTTTTTGTAGAATTTAAACATATGAAGACAGTGTAAGGAGCCTCTGGGATAACTTTGCACATACCAACATCCTCATCATGGGGGTGCCAGAGGAGAAGAGAGCAAGAAATTGTAGATTGTATTTGAAAAAATAATGACAAAACGTCCCTTACTTGGTGAAGGAAATAGACATACAAGTCCAGGAAGTTCAGAGAGTCCCAAACAAGATGAACCCAAAGAGGCCCACACCAAGACACATCATAATTAAAATGCTAAAGATTAAAGACAGAGAATCTTAAAAGCAGCAAGAGAAAAGCCGTTAGTTACCTACAAGGGCGCTCCCATATGACTATCAGCTGATTTCTCAACAGAAACTTCGCAGGCCAGAAGGGATTGGCAAGAAATATTCAAGAGATGAAAAAGCAAAGAACTATAACCAAGATTACTCTATCCAGCAAAACTATCATTTAGAATGAAAGGACATATAAAAGGCTTCCCAGACAAGAAAAACCTAAAGGAGTTCACCACCACCAAACATGAACTGTTAAAGGATCTTCTTTAAGAATAAAAAAATATTAAAAAATATAAAAAAATAAAAAATAAAAAGTAGAAAATATTAAAAATATGAACCATAAAATGGCAGTATCTATCAACAACTGAAACTAAAAATCAACTGAACAAGCAGAACAGAAACAGACTCATAGATACAAAGAACATTTTGACAGTTACCAGATGAGAGAGAGGTGGGGGATGGTGAAGAAATGAGGGGATTTAAAAGTACTAATTGGTTGTTACAGAATAGTCATGGGAATGTAAAGTACAGCATAGGGAATACAGTAAAAAATATTCTAATAACTGTCAGATGAGTATGAGACTTATCAGGATGATCACTTAGTTATATAATGTCTACTCACTGGGGGGTACACCGGAAACTAACACTGTATAATATTATATGTCAACTGTAGTTGAAAAATTTAAAAAATGATAAAAAAACCTTAGGAAAAAAAAGGAGGAAGGGAGATGGAGACATATCCTACCATCACCCAGTATTAATGTTAACATGTATGTTAGAATATGTTCTTAATTTTTCAGGCTTTTAAAAAATCTGTACACAAATTTGAGGAGTGTATTTTTTGTCATAGTAAAATCATACCACATTTACAATTCTGTAGTTTGATGAAATCTTTTTCTTTTTCTATCATGTTAATGATACTTGTAGCCAGGCTCAAGCAATGAGTTATCACAAATTCTGAATTGGTAAGAATGAGAAATAAGTTATTTCTGGGTTGATTTTTTTACTTAAAAGTCTTCATAAAGAAAACAACCCCTCCCTCCTATTTGTAAAGAACAGAAGAAAATGGAAGTGATCCTTTTTGAACTTGAGCTAGTCATCTGTTCTCAGCCCAGAATAGTTGTGCAGTTGCATATCCCTTGCATAACTCTTACACCTGTGTATGGTATGTATTTTTAATGAAGGAGTTGAAAATACCATTGTTGCAGTAAAGATTCGTGTCTGCATGATTTTCCTGTCTCTTGGCTTCTCTTTCATGCATGGCACTAATAGTGAAGCAGAACATGTGGTAATTGTCATAGGTGCACTGAGGCTCTTGAAAACATCTGTTTATGTCTCTTTTACCACCCAATGGTGAGCATAAACTTCACTGCTCTCTTTTGTATATGATAAAAGTCTATCATGAGCATTATAAGTTGCTAATTTACACTCTTTTTTCTGTATACTTTTTTTAAACATGATGGAATAAGAAGAAAATCCATCTGGCGATTAAATATGACTATGATTTGATTTGAATCAAACAAAAGGTGTAATACTTGTGAGGTCATTACAGAATATTAGATCAAATAATATGTGTCAAAGGTAATTCCAAGCCAGAGTAGGTCCCTAAATAGATGCATTAGTTAGTAATAGTATAATCTTGATTTTGGTTTTGACACTTAAAAAAATTACTTTGTTTTAAATGATAAAATTTAAGTTCTTATGACTTTTATCTTGCTTGTAATTATTTGGTATTATTAAGCCCACTTTTAAGTGTTATAATTTGGTATTTGTTTATGTATATTGATGTAAGTGCATACTGATTCTTTTTTACCTTTTTTTATGGAAAAAGTAGAGAATTGTATAATGAACTTCCACATTCCCATCACCCAAATTATTTCCCTTTCCCCACCAATTTTCTCTGTCCCATAGCTATTTTGAAGCAAATTCACCATATATCAACTATAAATATTTTAGTGTGTATTGCTAGAAATCAAATGCTACTTTTTAGAAATACTATAATGCCATCATTATATCTTTCTTAAAAAAACAATAATTTAATAGTAGCTGTCTTTAACCTTTTAAAAACAATGTCTCGGCTCTTTTCACTACAAGAACTTATCAATCCACTCAGTATTTACATGTTTTTAGTTGTCCTGTAACTTTTTAAATGGTTTGCTTAAATCCAGGTAAAAAATGTCACATGATGTGATTTTTTTTCTTTGAAATTTTTTGGTTATTTTTTCCATAGCATTTCCCACAGTCTTTGGATTTTGCTGATTATATCCCCATGCCATCTTTAACAGCTTTAAACATACTCCCTGTATTTCTTATATTTGTTGTATATTTCTGTACTAAGTTGTCTCAAAATTTAGCAGCTTATTATAATTACCTTTACCACACACAGTTTCTGTGGGTCAGGAATTCAGGAGTGGTTTGCTGGGTGGTTTTGGCTTAGGGTCTGTTAAGAAGTTACATTTGGACTGCTATCAGGGGCTGCTGTGATCTAAAAGCTTGACTGGGTCTGAAGGATTTACTCCAAGATAGCTTACCTTCATGGCTGTTGTCTGGAGGCCTCAGTTTCTCATGATGTGGACCTCTCCAGAGAGCTGTTTGATTGTCCTCACATGCCAGCTGGCTTCCTCCTGAGTAAGTGACCTTAGAGGGAGAGCAAGGTGAGTACCACAGTGCCTTTTTATGATGTATTCTTGGAAGTCACTCACCATCATTTCCAACATATTCTGTTAGAATCGAATCCCCAAGTACATCCCTTCCTCAAGGAGAAAGAAATTGGGCTCCATTGTTTTGAAGGGGGGAGTATCAAAAAATTTGTAAACATCTTTGTAACTCACCACACTTTTATTTTCTATTAATTGGTAGTCAGATGCTGAGAAGGACTGGCTACATAGTTTGCAGGGCCCAGTGCAAAATGAAAATGTGGGACCCCTGTGCAAATTTTAAGATGGAGACAGCAGAGCATTAAACCAATCACGGGGCCCTTCTGAGCACAGAGCCCCTGTGTGATTGTACAAATGATGCCCCTGAAACCAGTCCTAGATATAGAGGCTCGACCAGATGGAGGTTTGATCCTCACACACTCTTTGTTCTTACAGTGCAGATTTATAATAGGTGTCAGATACTTCATCTCCCCTAGTGATGTTAGGAGCCATTGGTGATCATTAACTAGAACTATTAATTCATTAAAGTTTTATTCTTGTATTATCGGTAATACTTTCAAAAAGAGAACTTTCCTTAATTAACTATGTGGCTATTCTGAGGTCTGGTACATACAGAAAAAGTAGTAAAATGCTTGATTCTTTTGGATAATGAATTGATTCTCTAATATTCTTTAAAAGATGATCAATAATTTTTAAATATTAAACAGATTCTTGATACATTCTAATCCACTTTATTTTCTTTTGAGATGCTTTTTATTGTATTTTTCCCATTATCACTTATCCCTTTTATACCCTCATTCTCTAATCCATTTTCTTTACTATCTTTATTGATATTCAAATTGTCCCATCTTTAGCATTCAACTAGTCTTTGATAACTTTTTTGCTTTCTGCTCATAAGATATTTCAGGCTTATCTTGTATATTTCCTTCCTCAGACCTTTCCTTCCAAGAGCTTTGTTTACTTTTTCAGAAATGGTGTATTACATATTATACACAAAAATGCACACACAGTAATCTTGTCATTAGGGGTGTTCATTTCATCTGGTTTATCATTGTTCAGTTAATGGAGCTAAGAAATAAGTATATATTCTGTTTATATTGACACTTCAGATTCAGGATTACATTTTAAAATACAATTTCAGTGATTTTACATCTGCGTATTTCCTATATGCTGAAAGTTCTACTTCTCTCTGACACTAACAATTATCCATTTGTTTTATGCAAGATTCACACACAATAGCCTCAGAATAACAATTTCTACTCTACCAGTAATAACACTAGTGAAAACAGTTTAAAATCCCCCCCAATCTCTCTAGGGGTGTACAGTTCAAAATGTTGTGTTTTAAAGTCACTCTAGTGCACAGGGGTGTGTGTTTCATTCTGTCTACTAGGAATTGTTAAAATTTAATTTTGCTTTATAATTACAAGAAATATTTACATAATTCAAAGTTAAATGTAGAGGAAAAAGTATATTCAAAGAAATCTGACTTCTATCCCCTGTTCATCCGATTTACCCCCCTCTCCCACAGGAAGCTTTTTATAGTTTACAGGTGGACACGGACAGCAGTGTGGTGGTTGTGGGGAGGAGGTGGGGGGTGCAGGTGGAAGAGGGTATAGGGGGATAAATGGTAATGGAAAAACACAATAAAAATGAACAATTAAAAATAAAAATTGCCTGGCTGTTGTGGCTCAGTGGACTGAGTGCTGGCCTGCGAACCAAAGCATTGCTGGTTCAATTCCCAGTCAGGGCACATGCCTGGGCTGCAGGCCAGGTTCCCAGTAGGGGGCGTGCAAGAGGCAACCACACATTGCTGTTTCTCTCCCTTTCTTCTTCCTTTCCCCCTCTCTAAAAATAAATAAATAAAAACCCTTTAAAAATAAATAAAAATTATTTTAAACATGCATGTATTTTCAAAGCTCTTTCTTAGATAAGCAGAAGAGTAGTATATACAGTTTCACCATCTTGCTTTTTTTCACTTAATAAATATATCGTTCTATAAGGGTACATAGAGATAGTCCTCAATTCTTTTCACAGCATCTGTGCTGATCCACAAAGTTTACTCAACCTTTCCCAATTGATGAACATGTTGAAATTGATATTTCTACATTTGTGCTAAAACATTACAAATGGTGCTGCAACAAATAACTTTGTGTTGTTTGCGTTTTTACCAGCTTGACATTGGAAGATTCCTAGAAGTGAGACTGCTGGATCAAAAGGTAAGTGTGCATGCATGTTTGCTAGATATTGCCCATTTCCCTTCCATAGGCAAATGTGTACTGGTAATGTATGAGGGTGCCCGTAGAGAAAGTTGTCAAATGCATGGCAATTTGCCAGTCTCATAGGTGAGAAATGTATGTCAGTACAGTTTCAGTTTGCATTTCTCTAATGTGCAAGATGGAACATCTTTTCATGTTGGTGGACAGAATGCAGTTTTAATGATTTCTATGTGATTATCCAGTTATTCTAACAGTATTTGTGAGAAAGTCCATCTTTTCCCTACTGATTGAGAAACTACCACTAATTGACACTGCATTTCTATATGCCCTTTTCTTCTCTGTTGGCCTGGCTTCTACGTATGCGCCTCTACCAAACTCTCAATAATAGACATAATTGACTGAGTCTTCTTTTTCACTTATTTTTGACATTTTTTTTTGGCTGTTTTCCCCTGTTTGTTCTTCTAGGGAAACTTTAATTCTTTTAGATCCAGTAAAATATTTTACAGTATTTTTATTGAGATTTTGCTAATTAATTTAGAGAGAATGAATATCTGTATGTTATCTTCCTAAGCAAGCGCATGGTTTGTCTTTTGTATTGTTTAAATCTATTTTTGTGTATTTCAGAAATATTTTATGGTTTCCATTTATATTCTCTAACTGCCTTTTTGTTTATAAATATAAAAGTTGTTGATTTTCTAAAATTTTATAACCCACCACTTCACTATTGTCTCTGTTTTTAGTAATTTTCCCCCATTAATTTCTGTTGATTTACTACTATGTTTTCCAAAGTACAAGTATAATCATGCCATCCATAAATAGAAATGTTCTCCATTTTCCTTTCCATTCTTACACCTCAATGGTTTCCCCTCTATTTAACTGTATTAGTTCGTATTTTCAGCCTTTGAAGAGCCTCCAGGTTGGTGAGTGCCTTACCATGCTGCGGGGGGTGGTCCTGGAGAAGGTGTGGAAGTTCTGTGCCCCGCCCAATATGTGTTGACCTGTGCGCCTCTTCCATTCGGCTCTTCCTGAGTCATATCCATTATAAGAAAGAAGTAGTAGTAAGGGAAGTGCTTTTCTGAATTCAATGAGTTATTCTAGCAAATTATGGAAGCTGAGGAGGAGGTCGTGAGAATCCTCCATCTATGACAGGCCCCAATTGGGTCTGAAGTGGGGACAGTCTTGTGGGATGTTACGTGAACTCCAGGTAGGTAGGATCAGGATTGAATTGAGTTGTAGGACACCCAGCTGTTGTCAGAGAATTGGTTGATGTGAGGGGAAAAAAAATTTGGCGTCAGAAGTAAAGTAATGAAAGGAAAAAAAACCCCAGATGTTTAATTAGTAATAGAGTATAAGAAAAAAGAAGTTTTTAAAATATTTCTTAGAATCAACTATACTAAATTGATTTTCCCAGGTGTGCGATGTGCTATTTTAATATATAGACTAAAGGTTTTTAAAAGTTTTTAAATTTTTAGTCTTAATTCAATTTCTTTAGTGCCTCCTTCAGTAACTCCAACTGCATGTGTTTTGCATCTACTTTGTCTTACTTTATGCATCTATCACTTTTTCTCAAATTATTATATACTTTTTTGAATTAAGATTTTCTTATTTTTGTGTTTTATTTTTCTTAAAGTATTGTGTATATTTGCTGTGGTGTTCTGGTTTAGTCTTTACTTCTGAAATTATGTTTTTCTTTTTAATTATTTTCTAACTTTTTTCTTCTCTGTCAACTCTTCAGTCTTTTCACTTCTGTTTTGCTGGTTTAAGTTTTTCTTCAGTCCTCTAGCATCTTAATTTCTTTTAGCTCATTTTGAAATACGAGGTGATAGTTCTCATGTTTGTGGGCATGTCTCTGGCATGTTTTTATGATCTGTAGGGATGCTCTTTTTATTCAGTTTTATTTTTATGTCTACTTTGATTTCACCTTTTTGTGTTAAATAGATATTTTCTAGTGTACAATCTTAATTCCCTTGTCACTCCTTCTACTACATATTTCTGAGTTACTTTCTCAGTGGCTGCCCTGGAGATTGCAATTAACATTATACTTTATAGCAATCTAGTTCAGATTAATACCAACTCAATTTATTATTATACAAAAACTTTTAATTTGTGTTGTTACACAAATTAAATCTTTATACATTCTGTGCTCATAAATGCAGATATATAATTAATATTTTACTCAGTGATTATTTAAACAGAAAAATAGAATTACAAACACAATGTGCATTTTTGCTGTCTATTGTGTTTGCCCATGTAGTTCCTTCGCCAGTACGCTTTGTTTCTTTGTGAGGATTCATTTCAGCTCAAAGGATTCCCTTTGGTGTTTGTTGTAGAGCAAATTTCTTAGCAACTATTTCTTGCAGTATATGTTTACCTGGGAATGACTCAATTTCTCCTTCATTTCTGAAGGATAATTTGGCCAGATTAAAATTCTTGGTTTACAGTTTTTTTCTTCTTCTTCAGTAATTTGAATAAGTCTTCACATTACCTTTTGGCTTCATGGTTTCTGATGAGAAATCAGCTGTTAATAATATTGAGGGTTTTTCGTATGAGATGAGTCCCTTTTCTTGCTGCTTTCAAGATTCTCTGTCTTCATTTTTCAACAGTTTGATCAGAATGTGTACAGGTGTGGATCTCTTGAGTTTATCTGTAAGTTTCTTGAGCTCCTTGGATGTGTAGATTAATGTGTTTTTTTTTTTTTATTAAATTGGAGACATTTTGGCTTTTATTTCTTAAAAGCCAATTTCTTTGGCTTTTTATTCTTCCTTTTCCTCTCCCAAGACTCATGCATGATACATGTTATGGGTTGAATTGTATTCCCCTAAAATTCAAATATTGAAATTCCAACTCCCAGTGCCTCAGAATATGGCCTTATTTGGAAATAGGGTTGTTGCAGATGTAATTAGTTAAGGTGAGGTCACTAGCATGGGCCATAATTTAATTTGACTTGAGTCCTTATGAAAAGGGGGTAATCAGGTTATACAGGCAGATGTATAGGGAAGACAATGTGATGAGACAGAGAACACAGCCATCTACAAGCCAAGGAGAGAGACCTCAGGCAGAGCCTGCCCTCACTCCCCTCAGACGGGACATATCCTACCGACACCTTAATCTTAGACTTCTGACTTCCACAACTGTGAGACAATAAATTTCTGGTGTCTCAGCCACTCTGTTTGTGGTACCTCATTACAACAGCAAATTTAATACAAATGTATATTGGTATGCTTAATGGTGTCCCACATATCACTGAGGCCCTATTTATCTTTCTTCATTCTTTTTTTTCTCTCTGTTCTTCATTTCACCAGTTCTTTTTCTTTCCCCCTGATCCTTTTTTCTTTCAGCTTAAATCTCTGTTGAACACTTCTAGTGAATTTTTCATTTTATTTTTATGCTTTTAAACTCAGAATTTCTATTTGGTCCTATTTTAGATTCTTTCCTCTTTAATGATATTCCTTATTTGGTGAGACATCCTCGTATTTTCCTTAGTTCTTTAGCCATGGTTTCTTTTATTTCTTTGACCACATTTAAAACAATGAGTCTTTGTCTAGTAAGGTTAACACCAGCATCTGTACTTCCCTTGGGATGATTTCTATTGATTGCTTTCTTTTTCTGTTTTAGGCCATACTTTCTGGCTTTTTTGCCAATCTCAATTTTTGTTGAAAACTAGAGATTTAAATAATATAATGTGGTTCTGGAAATTAGATTCTCCAGCCTCCCCTAAGTTTTTCTTGCTGACTTTGTTAATTATTTAGTGACTTTTCTGTTCTAATTTTGTGAAGCCTGTATTTTTGTTGTGCATGGCCACAGAAGTCTGCTTGGTTAGCTTAATGGTCAGCTAATGATTGCACAGAGATGTTTTTTAAATCCACATGGAAATAATAAGCCTCCTAATTTTTTCTGATAGGCTCTGTGAGCATGTTGGGGCTTGCTTTCAACACTCATCCATGCAATGACAACTCTGCATTAGCCTTCACTTCCTGTTGCGTAGAGAATGAGCTGAGATGAGAGATTAGAGCATTTCTGGTCTTTCCTCAGCATGCACATAGCCCTGTGCATGTGCACAAGCTACACATATGTGACTTCCTGGATGTCGAGGTATATATCAAAGTTTTTAAAAAGTCTCTATGGATATGTTATTTCCCAGAATTTTCTTTTAAGCTTTTTGATTAGTTTATTATTTGCCCAATGTTTAGGCACTGCCTCAGACAACTTCAAAATTAAATACTTGCCTATAATTTTATTTTTTTGACAAGCACCTCCTGCTGAAAAGGCTTTCACAATGGAAGAGCTCTGAGTCAGGTCAAATACAGACATCCTTGCAAGTGAGGCATTTCAGGGAACCGTGGGATAGGTCAGACAATGACAGTTTTGGAACAAAGCTCCTGTTCTGCTCCTCTGGTTATTGTCAGGCTGGTGGTGGATTTTACTAGGAATGTGGACTACTATTTCTCAGGGTTACAGCAGAGTTGGAGAGTGGGATGTGGTTAGGGCAAGTCAAAGTTCCATAAAGCTAGCTGATCTTCTTGAGATTCAGCCATTTTTCTCAAATAAATGCACCCCAGGTTTCTATAAGCATTTGGCTAATCTCCACAGTTTTGAAAAAAACTTAATTATGACTATTTTGGTCAGTTTTTTCCTTGCTTTTATGAAGGAAAGAACCCATACTCCTGGGAATACAACTGATTCAACCTTTGCAGTATTCTTGCAGGTGATAAGTGGAATAGATTTCAGTTATCCCCATCAATACCTACCCAAATCACAGACTTGTAAGCAAAATAAATGCTGTCATTGTTTTTAATCTACTAAATTGGGGTGATTTTTAAAGCAGTAATACCTAACATTAGGAAATGCCAGTCACCTCATTTAACCTATAGGTGATATTTTTTCAGTTATAACCCCACCTACTTCCCAACTAATATTAAGCAGATTCTAGTTGTCATACCATTTCTTCCCTTATATTCATATGTACACAAGCACTTTGTTTTTACTTTATTGTTCTTCAGTTATAGTTGTCTGCATTTTCTCCCCATCATTCACAGCTGAAGCAATGACCAGGACATCCATAGCACTCAAGCTCTACCCAACCAGTATTCAGGTGAGCTGGGATGTAGGAGGCTTCTGGGCGATGGACACTAGGCTCAGACCCCAGGAACCAGGAATATTTCCCGGAAGGAAGGACTGAAGTAGCCCCTTATATTGCATATTCCTTTAATAAATCCTGCTTTAATGCAAGAAAAACCAACAATAGCAGTGATGGGCCTCATAAAAAAGACAGTGGAAGTGATGAAGCTGGACCACCAAATAAGAGAAACTCAAATCCAACAAGAAGTGGTAATGGAGGAAGCTGGCCAGCTACTCAATGAAAAATTACCTTTCCGGGCTAACACTAAAGTCATGATTGCCAACTTGACCAAAAATGCTAAGAAGTATCGAAGGGAAATCGAAAATCAGTGGGACAGACATGCCCAAGAAAGTGGTGAGATGTTATCAACAGGACGAGAATCAGCCTCCAAATATGCAATCAAACTTTAAAGTTTCAAACAACACAGCTCTTGGAGAAAGAAAAGCTGGTCTCCAGTTTCCAGCTGCAGCAGGAGGCAGTGAAGGGCATTCCACTGGGAAGGGAGAAGGAGTACAGAGAGCTGCAGACAATACAGGAGGAGCTAAAGAAAGCCAGAGCTGAGACAGTTGCAAAGGCCCAGGCCTGGTGCCTCCAGGAAAAAGCATTGCTGGGGAGGCAACTGAATGAGCCAGCTGTGAGCATGCTCAGGGAGAGAGAAGAAAAGTTGCTGTAAAGGAAGGCCCAGGCCTTGGACATGGCAGCAGAGAGGCATGCTTCTCAGCTGTGCTGCCTCCAAAGAGAGAGCCTGGACTTACACAGAGAGTCCCTCCAGCAGTCCCAGAAGTACCGGAAGGAAAAGACCCCCCAAAGCTGGTTAAAAATTCAGAAGCAGCAGCTTCAGCAGAAAAAGTGGTGGTCTGCAAAGATCTCACATGCAGACAGGCAGGAATGAGAGTGCAGGAAGAGCTCACTGCCTGATGTGTCAGAAAACCTGCTTAAAAGACCTGGATCCTGGAAGAGCTCACAGCAGGGTGCTCCAGGGTCTGGAAGCAGTTCCCAATAGGGAATTGAATCACACCTGAACTGCTATATATTTGTGTGATCAGCTTTCTTAATTGGTTTTTTCTTTAATTAGGCTCCTGTTGATAAACCAGATATTCCTCACACCTCCAGATCCCAGAACACCACTTGCCAAACACTCATACATGAAACTGGGTGGAGAAAACCACCTTGAGTAATTGAAAGGAAAACAGTTCTGTGATTTATTGCATCTAGCTGAAGCAGATTTCTTTATAGGAATACACCTTTAAGGATAGCATCTCAGATTGACTATATATAGTACATTCTGCTTATAACAGAGGGGCCAGGCCAAATCACCAAGAGAGGATAGCGGGCAGGGAGAAAACCCCAAGGTGAAATTGAAGGTCAGAGTGACTTGCCCTCCCTGTGAAGGGAGGGGCTGCAGAGCAGGGAGCTTGGGCAGAGCAGGTGGGACTGGAGACTTTGCCCCCTTGCTAATAAGCATGGTGGCCAGAAGAGGGGCAGAGGCAGACATGGCCAATGCTGGCCCACATTGTTTGGAAAGGGGGACACTCCCACTGCCTTTTGGGGCACATGGATTCTGGGAGGGGACTTTTAAAGGGAGCATGCTGGGAAGCAAAATCAGTTGGTTCTTCTCCCTCCCCCAGTAGGGGGGCATGTCCACAGTCAGCAGCAGGCCTGCCAGCAATGGCCAGTGCAGTCCTATGAGTGGAGGCCTGGGGGCATAGACCAAGATGCCTGGAGCTGGACAGCCGCGACTGGAGACCAGCTAAGCCACCTACGTTTATGATACTTTAGTGGGAAAAGAGGTTCCTGGAGCCACTTGAACTGAGCTGGTAGAGGGTGACGGTGATTGTTCTTGGGGAGTCTGAGAGGAGACAGACTTTCAGGCAGAAACTTGCCATTATTTCCAAAGGCCTTGGTGATGAACAGATTTGTTCTTGTGTTATTTTCAGTTCTGAACCTATGTAGTAGTTGTGATGACATATATTTAAATAGCTATTTTTGAGGTCATATTTTTTTATTTCCCCATACTTTTGTTACTCAGATATTTTAGGCAGAAACTTCCCATTATTTCAAATTATAATGTTGTCAAATAAAAGATTCCTTTCTTCAAAAAAAGTAAAATCTGTAAGTCAGAAAAAAATCTATAGGTCTTCCCAACATTTTAAAGGATCTACTTTGTACAAGGGCTATGAAGTTTATAAAGCAGGATAACCTTAAAGTACTTAGTAGAAGAAAGATATGCATACACAAAGACTATAAAACAAAGTATGATGTGATAAAAGGTAGGTGAGTGAATAAATTGTTAGGACATTTGAGAAAAGGAAGAGGATACTTTTATCATCTTCAAGTCACAGTGCCTGTGGTATTCAGAGAGGCCTATGCAGTGCAGAAAACAGGCAAAAATAAAGAATGGAAACCTCCATTGGGTTCCAAAGGACTTCATTGATGGCAAGACTAGTGAGCCGAAGAAATAAAATACCTGCTTGCTTTTTTTAATGATTTCCCTTAGAACGACCAACTTGAGATTAGTATTGATCCCTACAGCCAATTCAAACTTTCATTCTCCTAGTCTTTAGTTCTTCATCTGCAGAAGCTCCTAAGGTAATTTGCATCACAAACTCAAAATCACTGAGGAGCAGTTTTACTATAAAAGAGTAACCATAAATATTTTAAGTGTGATTCAGACAGAGAGGAGGAAACCACAGCAGGAGGAATTTTTGCCCAGTCAATATCATGGTGAAATTTGTTTGTCAATATAAGATCAGAACTACGCTTTTTTTGTTCCTGTTTGTAAAACATACAAATAATATTGGTCTTAATAATCCTTTGACTGTCTCTCCAGAATATTTAGAAATCTAAACCAGATGCTTTTAACTGGTTCAGAGGGCAGTTTATTCATTTTGTTCTATTTTTAATCCCCTAAAGACCCACTGCACGAAATGGGGTGTTTATGACCTGTGACTAATACCTGGTAATCTTGATGGACAATGACTTTCATCATTTAAGAGCTACTTGAGGAGGGAGAAAGACCTTCAACGACCAATAGGGCATTAAAAAATGTAATAAACTGCAATTACTGCTTTAGTAATAAAAAGTAATGTCTTGTTAGACATAAAAATTGCATGAAATTTATTTAAAGACAATTTTGGAGTCAGAATGGGAGATTTACACGTGCAATTATCCTGTTGATCGAAGTAAAATGAATAACTTGCTCTTAGTAAAAAATGTCAGAGGGCGTGCCTCTATTATTCTTTTTATATACTATAAGCCTTGGGAAGTTTTAAATATTGGTGGTGACTGCAATTTCAGAGCAATTATTTATGGTAATAGTTTTCTTTGCATATTGTTTGAGTAGGGTGGCTTTAGAGGAGGTTGGTGTGGAGGAAGTGGGTGCAGACCTCCAGAGACCTGGGAGTCAAATGACCATTTCTTGTCAAACTTAAGTACTAGCATATCCAGGGGGTGATTTGAATAGTTGGAACTTCTTTCCAGAGTCTTTTGAGTTCAAATGTGAATCCCTAGAGGATCTGGGGCAGACCTGCATACTTGCTGGAGGGCACCTTAAATTTATCCACTGGGCAGAATTTGGCTTACCCATTAATTTGTTCTGTTTACTTTTCTAATGTCATATCCACGATCTACCTACCCACCACCAAAAACTGAAATTGCTTAGCTACTCACAGTTGTTATTTTTTCTTTATATATACTCAATGTAAGTAACATTTATATTTGTATTAGTTATTGCTGCATAACAAAGTACCACAAATTTAGTGCCTTAAAGCAATACACATTTATTATCTCAAATTTCTGTTGGTCTGAAATTTGGACATGGATTAGCTGGGTCCTTTGCTTCAGAGCTTCTGGTGAGTTTGCAATCAAGGTGTCAGCAAGGGCTAGGGTTTCATCTGATAGCTCCACTAGAGAAGGGTGTGCTTCCAAGTACGTGTGGTTGTTGGCAAGAGTTAGTTCCTTGCAGCCTGTTGGAACGAGAGCTTCAGTTTCTTGCTGGCTATTGGCTAGAAGCCACACTGAGTTCCTTGCCACATGGGTCTCTCTAACGTGGCTGCTTGCTACATCAGAGTGTACAAGACAAGAAAGCAATAGAGTCTTCTAGCAAGGTGAAAGTCACTATTATGTAGCTCAGTCATGGGAGTGACAGTTGTTGCCATTTTATATCATCTAGAAGCGAGTCGCAGGTTACATCCACACTAAATGGGAGGGGATTACACAAGGGGTAACTACCAGGAAGTGAATACGATTTGAGGCTCTTTTAGCATATCTTCTACAATATTATTTTATTAATATCAAAAATATGTTCTTTTAGAAAATGTAAGCAGGATGGATAAGTTTTTAAAAAAAATCTTACAATCCTACTACCCAGAAATAGAAACTATTAATATTTTAGTACATATTCTTCCAGTCTTTTGCCTGTTTTACACATATTAAAATTAACAAAAATGTGGTCATAACTTACACACTCTTATATAATCTATCTCATTTAATTTCTTAGGCTTTCTTGCAAACTAGCATTTAATCTTCTATACTGCTTTAAGTGGCTGCAAAAATTTATGTTATGATTAAGGCCATGATTTATTTAATCCAGAGAATTGCAAACTTTTTATGTAAAAAAATTGTGAATATCTTAGGAGTGGGGGCCGTGCAGTCCGCTGCAGCTGTGCTCTGCTGTTCCAGTGTGAAGGCGGCCATAAGCAGTGTGTCTGAGCGTGGGTGCGGCTGCGTCACAGCGGGTCTCTTTGTTAATGGACACTGAGGCTTGAATTTGACCTCCTTCTCTGTCATGAAATATTATCCTTTTGATGTATTTCAATCATTTAAAAGTATCAAAACTATTCTTAGCTTGCAGGCTGGATGTGAAAAAGGTGATAGGTTGGATTTGGTCTGTGGGTTGTAATTTACTTTATTTTGTTATTTCTAGAAAGATATTAAGATAGTTCCATATTTTTAGTATTTTAATTAATGCTTAGATTAACATCTTGGTAACTAAATCTATGTGTCTACTTGAGATCACTATTGAGGGCAAATTTTTAAAAGTAAAATGATTGGACCAAAGGGTATGCATGTAAAACTTTATACTTATTGGTAAATTATCCTCCACAAAGGTGGTGTCAGGCTTATGCTTCTACCATAGGGTAGGGATGTGATTATTTTTTGGTGTTCTCTCCACCAAAAAAAGTGGGTATTATCTTTTTAGAAATCTTTGCCAATATGATAGGTTTAAAATGTCAAAGATTTCTCTTTTCAAAAAAGTTTATATTATACATTAAGTTAACATTTTAAAAATTTGTTTCAAATCTGTGGGTTTTTTTCCTACTGTAGACTTAGGTATTCTAAGATAACTTATCCACTTGAAAAGACATGCAAGTACAGTCGGGTTTAGAGCCCCTTGCTTATTAAGAATTAATAATACTGTACTAACACCTTTTACAGGAGATTTTTGATTGGAAGACTGACCGATGAAGCCTCTGCCTATTTGAGCCATTGGCATTATATTACCAGAAAATAATAAGTTGGCACTATTGACATTTTGTGGCATTTAAGGTAAAGAATTGATTATATCCATGAAGGATTTAATCAAATGGCTTTGAGCCATTTGAGAAAAGGACAAAATAGAAATTAAACAATTTTAATCTATATGTCTATCCATATTTATATTTATCTATCTCAGGATTTGATTCTATTTACTTCCTAATACTCAGATATGATCATGTCACTCCTGCTATTAAAGTAGTTTGGTTTCTTCCTGCTATCTGAAATCAGACTCCTCAGGATGGTATTCAAGATTCAATGAGATCTGTTCTTGACTTATCTTTTTGTTTTTCTAGATCATTATTTGTCACTTGGGAATAGACACATTGCCATCTCAAAAATTAGGAGTTCTGAGTCCTTAGCTTATCCTTTTAATCTCATGCAATGCTCTTTCACAGGAAATAATAACAAAACAATAATGGCACATAGTGTTTATTAAGTCTTAAACTATATGCCACATAATGGGGCAAGTACTTTCAGGTAGGTATTGTAATTCTTATTATTTTTAATTGGGAAAATAGGTTTAGAAAATATGAGTAGCTTTCCCAAGATCAAACAGTAAGCAGTTTCTCCCCTCCTGGCTTCACTGCCCTAAAAAAATTAATTTATTCTTTGCTTCTGTGAGGCCCTCAGTTGACTGCTCTATCTAACAGAGTGTGGCAGGGTCTCAGAGAAAAGGTGTTTTCTCTGCTCTGACTTGGAGCTTTATGAGTTCCAACTGCACCAGCACTGCATTCATTTGAAATAATAGTAATAGAGATGAACTTTGGAGCAACATGCTACTAATTCCCTTCTCCTGGACACTTGGAGCGTTAGAATGCCCGAGAAGGGAAATACAGCTCCCTACAGAATATTCCATTGGATAATAAAATTCTTGAGCTGCTTGCTTTGAGTTGATGATCAATGGTAGTGTGTGTATTTTATTTTTATACTCCATGGAAAAATATAGCAATAATAATTCAGAGCATAAGGGATTTCAACTATTATTATCTTCAATGAAATGAGTGTCTCATTGGAAAATGATGAGGAATTAGTGACTTAAGCAATAAGCCAGTATCACTACACCTGGTACAAAAGAAACGGCAGGAATATCTCCCTTCTCAATAAGTTTTCTCCCTCCGGCTTACAGGAGATGATTTAGAAGCCAAAGAAGTGCCTGCGTTTATTAGGGAGAGTAGTGTGGCTATACCAAGTGCTGGGAAGCCTGAGTCCCTGCTGCTGTGTATGAAGTAACTAGGAGCTCTGTTGAAGGTGCCAGTGCAGCACAGTGTATGAGGTGGCGATGCTTGGCATTTGAAGAACCATTCTAAGTTCATGAACCTGAGGGTCCTAATTAGAAGACCCTAATTTAAATAGTTGGTACAGCATCACTGGTTGCTAACTCCCCTTCCTACCAGGCAGAGGATGGTCCTTTGAAAAGAATTGCACTACGGGTCATTATCACTTTCAGTCATTTTTCTTACGCTGAATTCTACCCATGATGTCCCTCAAGAGGCTCACATGCAAACAATGTCTGAAAAACCTGGCAGAGGAAATTTCCCCTTAGCTTAGAAAAACCTGGCAGAGGAACTATAACTGTGTTTATTTTTTTCACCAACCAAACTATGCAAAAGTGCATGATTCATTATTCTTTGTCACTAAATGTATATCAGCAAAAAAATGTCTCTCAAGTTTTGCTCTCCCTCCTCCTTTTTAAAAGCTTATTTTAAAATTTTTGCTGACATACAAAAGTATATTAGTTTCAGGTGTACAACATAGTGATTAGACATCTATATACCTTATGCAGTGTTCACTATGATAGTCTAGTCACCATACACAGTTATCAGGATATTGTAATATCCTATACTGTACATTATACTGACTATATTTCTTATACTGTACATTATATCCTCATGACTCATTTTATAACTGCCAATTTGTACTTTTCTTTTTAAAATGTATTTTATTGAATATGCTATTACATTGACCCATTTTCCCCTCTTTATTCCCCTCTGCCCTGCACCCCCCTCCCACTCTCATTCCCCTTCCCTTAGTTCATGTCCATGGGTCGTACATATAAATTCTTTGACTTCTCCATTTCCTATACTATTCTTAACTTCCCTCTGTCTATTTTGTACCTACTATTTATGTTTCTTATTCCCTGTACCTTTTCCCCCATTCTCTCTCCTCCCCCTCCCCACTGATAACCCTCCATGTGATCTCTATTTCTCTGTTTCTGTTCCTGTTCTACTTATTTGCTTAGTTTGTTTTTGTTTTTTTAGGTCCAGTTGTTGATGTGTTTGCTGTCATTCTACTGTTCATAGTTTTTGATCTTCTTTACCTTAGATAAGTCCCTTTAACATTTCATATAATAAGGGCTTGGTGATGATGAACTCCTTTAACTTGACCTTATCTGAGAAGCACTTTATCTACCCTTCCATTCTAAATGAAAGCTTTGCTGGATGGAGCAATCTTGGATGTAGGTCCTCGCCTTTCATAACTTTGAATACTTCTTTTCTGCCCCTTCTTGCCTGCAAGGTTTCTTTTGAGAAATCAGCTGATAGTCTTATGGGAACTCCTTTGTAGGTAACTGTCTCCTTTTCTCTTGCTGCCTTTAGGATTCTCTCCTCTTTAATCTTGAGTAATGTAATTATGATGTGTCTTGATGTGTACTTCCTTGGGTCCAACTTCTTTGGGACTCTGTGAGCTTCCTGGACTTCCTGGAAGTCTCTTTCCTTCACCAGATTGGGGAAGTTCTCCTTCATTATTTGTTCAAATAAGTTTTCAATTTCTTGTTCTTCCTCTTCTTCTTCTGGCACCCCTATGATTTGGATGTTGGAACCTTTAAAGTTGTCCCAGAGGTTCCTAAGCCTCTCCTCATTTTTCTGAATTCTTGTTTCTTCACTCTGTTCTGGTTGAATGTTTATTTCTTCCTTCTGGTCCAAAGAGTCGATTTGAGTCCCAGTTTCCTTCCTGTCACTGTTGGTTCCCTGTGCACTTTCCTTTAATTCACTTTTCATAGCCTTCACTCTTTCCTCTGTTTTGTGACCATACTTAACCATTTCTGTGAGTATCCTGGTTACCATTGTTTTGAACTGCGCATCTGGTAGGTTGGCTATCTCTTCATTGCTTAGTTCTATTTTTTAGAACTTTGATCTGTTCTTTCATTTGGGCATTTTTTGTCTCTGAGCACTTGTTACTTAGTAAGGGGTGGAGCCTTAGGTGTTTGCCAGGGCAGGGCAACCCATGTGCTGTGTTGTGATGCTGTATGTAGGGGAGGGGTCTGAGAGGGAACAATGCTGCTTGCTTGGCTCTCCCTGGCTTTCAGTTACTTTCCCCACTTCCCACAAGCAAATCAGGCTCTTCTGGTGCTGATTCCCAGGTGGGTGGGTTTGTGTATATTCTAGGACCTTGTGGGTCTCCAACGAGCTCTCCTGCGAGGCTGGGAGTTTCCCCCAACTGCCGCAACCCCCACAGGTGTTTTCAGTCAGGGGTTCTGAGGCTTTATTTCCCAGCACTGGAACTCTGAGTTGTGTGGTCTCTCTTGCTCCCCAGTTGTTCCGGTTTATCTGCACCTGAATGTGGGACTGTCTGGTCCACCACCTGTCATCTTGCCTGGTCCTCGAGCCACTGCCTTCTTGGGAGTCCTCTCTACTCTGGCTGCCCATCTCCACCCCTCCTACTGGTCTGGATGAATGTTTCTTCTTTAACTCCTTGGTTGTCAGACTTCCTCGCAGTTCGATTTTCTGTCAGTTCTGGTTGTTTTTTTTTGTCTTTAAATTAGTTGTTGTCCATCCTTTGGTTGTGTGAGGAGGCACAGTGTATTTAACCTACACCTCCATCTTTGCTGGCTGTATTTTTCAATTAAATGTATTTGGGTGACATTGGTTAATAATATTATATAGGTTTCAGGTGTACAGTTCTATAATGTATCATCTATATATTGCATTGTGTGCTCACCACCCATAGTCTAGTCTGCCTCTGTCACCATATATATAACTCCATTTACCCTCTTCAGTCTCCCTCCACTCTTCTCCCCCTTTGGTTACTACCATACTGTTGTCTGTGTCTATGAGTCAGTTTGTTCATTTGTTACTTTCTATTTTATATCCCACATATGAGTGAAATCATATGGTTCTTGTTCTTTTCCATCTGACTTAATTTTGCTTAGCATAATACTCTCTAGGTCCATCTATGATGTAGCAAATGGCGGTATTTCATTCTTCCTTATGGCTGAATAGTATTCCATTGTATACACAGGAGTGGGCAAAAGTAGGTTTAAATTACCAACCATCATTACCTAAAGATAAATGATAAGTAAGGATATGAAATAATAAGACAAATAATATAAATATGTAACACAAAAATAAATAATAATAATATAAGAATAAAATCTTTTTTTTACTCGTGACTATAAACCTACTTTTGCTCACCCCTGTATGTACCACATTTTCCATATCCAAACATCTACTGAAGGACACTGGTTGTATTCATGTTTTGGTTACCCCTAATAATGACAGTTTATACTTTTTAATATCCTTAACTTTTTGTCCACTCTCCCTTCCATTGGGCAACCATTAGTCTGTTCTCTGTATCTATGAGTGTGTTTCTGTTTTGTTTGGCTTTTTATTTATTTTTATTTTTTAAATATATTTTATTGATTATGCTATTACAGTTGTCCCATTTCCCCCCATCATTCCCCTCCACCCTGCACACCCCCTCCCACCCACATTCCCCCTTTTAGTTCATGTCCATGTGTCATAAGTTCTTTAGCTTCTACTCTTCCCACACTATTCTTGCCCTCCCCCTGTCTATTTTCTACCCACCATCAATGCTACTTATTCTCTGTACCTTTTCCCCCCTCTCTCCTCCTCCCACTCCCCTGTTGCTAACCCTCCATGTGATCTCCCTTTCTGTGTTTCTGCTCCTGTTCTACTTGTTTGCTTATTTTGCTTTTGTTATAGGTGTGGTTGTTAATACCTGTGAGTTTGCTGTCTTTTTACTGTCATTTTTTTATCTTCTTTTCCTTAGATAAGTCCCTTTAACATTTCATATAATAAGGGCTTGGTGATGATGAACTCCTTGAACTTGACCTTATCTGAGAAGCACTTTATCTCCCCTTTCATTCTAAATGACAGCTTTGCTGGATAGAACAATCTTGGATGTAGGTCCTTGCCTTTTGTGACTTGGAATACTTGTCATGAAAGGTCTGTAAGGTCTCTTTTGAGAAATCTGCTGACAGTCTGATGGGAACTCCTTTGTAGGTGACTCTTCCCTTATCCCTTGCTGCTTCTAGAATTCTCTCCTTCATTTGAATCTTGGCTAATGTGATTATGATGTGCCTTGGTGTGTTCCTCCTTGGGTCCAACTTCTTTGGGACTCTGTGAGCTTCCTGGACTTCCTGGAAGTCTATTTCCTTTGCCAGATTGGGGAAGTTCTCCTTTATTATTTGTTCAAATAAGTTTTCCACTTGTTGCTCTTCCTCTTCCCCTTCTGGTACCCCTATCATTTGGATGTTGGGATGTTTAAAGATGTCCTGGAGGTTCCTAAGCCTCTCCTCATTTTTTTGAATTCTTGTTTCTTCCTTCTTTTCTGTTTGGTTGTTTCTTTCTTCCTTCTGGTCCACTCCATTGATTTGAGTCCCAGTTTTCCTCCCATCTCTATTGGTTCCCTGTGCATTTTTCTTCATTTCACTTATTGTAGCCTTCATTTCTTTCATCTAATCTGTGAGCAAAATCAACAATTCTATGAGCATCCTGATCCACCAGGGCTTTGAACTGTGCATCTGATAGGCTGGCTATCTCTTTGTTGCTTAGATGAATTGGCTCTGGGGCTTTGATTTGTTCTCCGGTTTGAGCCATATTTGTTTCTTTTCTTTTCTTTTCTTTTTGTCTGGTGGCGGCTGTTACGTAGTGAGGGGTGGAGCCTTAGGTGTTCCCCAGGGTGGGGCAGCCCAGTCGCTGGGTAGTGACACTATATGTGGGGGCAGGGTCTGAGAGGGAACAATGGCACTTGCTCTGCTCTCTCTTGGATTCCAGTCCCTTCTGCCACTTCCCCTTCACCTGGATTATCTGCATGCAAATGTGGGATCACCTGGTCAGCCAGCCACCTTGTGCGGCCTCACTGGGTCTGCACCGTTGCCACCCTGTGCCCGGGGTCTGCTAGCTGCCACCTGTGTGCCTGGGATCTGCCATCCACTGCTGCTTGCATGCCCGGTCTACACCTCCACTTTTTCCTGCTGGGACTCCGCCCCTCTTACCGGTCTGGATCAATGGTTGTCAGACTTCCGTACAGTTCAATTTTCTGTCAGTTCTGGTTGTTTTCTTGTTTCTAAATCTTTGTTGTCCTTAATTTTGGTTGTGAGAGGAGGCACAGTGTGCCCACCTACACCTCCATCTTGGCCAGAAGTCTGGTCTGTTTGTTTTTTGAGATTCCATATATAAGTAAAATCATACGGTATTTGTCTTTCTTTGTCTGACTTATTTCACTTAGCATAATACCCTGTAAGTTCATCCATGTTGTCAAAAATGACAAGATTTTATTATTTTTTTATGGTTTCAGGTCTTAAATTTAGTCTTTAATCCATTTGTTTTGTTTATGGTGTAATAAAGTGGTCTAGTTTCATTTTTGCATGTGTCTATCCAGTTTTTCCAATGCCAGTCATTGAAGAGACTGACTTTATCCCATTGTCTCTGCCGCCTTTGTTATAGATTAATTGACTACATAAACATGCATTTTTTCCCTTGTGTTCTCTATTCTGTTCCATTGATTTATGTGTCTGTTTTTGTGCCTGTATCATACTATTTTGATTACTATAGCTTTGTAGTATAGTTTAAAATCAGGGCATGTGATACCTCCTACTTTGTTCTTTTTTCTCAAGATTGCTTTGGCTGTTTGGGTCTTTTGTTGTTCCATATAATTTTTGAATTATTTGTCTAGTTCTGTGAGAACTGACATTTGTGTTTCTCACAGAACTAGAACTAATAGTCCTTTTTTTTCCTTCCATTTATTGCAAGAAAAGTACCCTTGTCAGGTTGGTAACTTTCTCAGCTCCCTCCATAGCTAAAGCTACTGACATCCTGTAAAAAGAAAGGCGCAGCAGTAGTGTTCTTACAAGTAGGAGACTTTTCCAGGTGTAGTCCTCCCCGTTGTCCAGTTAGGACCTTGGATCTTGTTTGGCTCTGTTGTTTTTTTACTCAGACACTTGGTCTACACATATAGCTTCTTTGGATTTCACCTAAGTCCATCCATGTTGTCAAAAATGGAAAGATTTCATTCTTTTTTATGGTTTCAGATCTTACATTTAATTTTTAATCTGTTTTGAGTTTTTTGTTTGTTTGTTTGTTTATGGTATAACAAAGTGATCTGTCAGGTGGATTATCAGTCTGGGTTTTCTTCTGGCTCCTTTTCAAGATGCTGCTTCTCACTGTAGCCTGTGGGTAAGCTGGGTTCTCTCACCTGGGCCAGACCTCAGTCCCTTGGGTCTCTGCTTGTCTGGAAAGAGGATACTGAATTCAAAGCAATATTGAAGGTAATGAGGGCAGAGGAGGTTGAAAGAAATATCAAGATTTAGGAGGCAATTGCTCCTTATCTCCAGAAGTTGTAGTCAGGAAGGGTAGATGAGAGCCACACTTGAAAGATAATTTATGATCCAGATAATATAATTCACAGGACACTATAGGATAGTTGTAATGATCATTCAATAAATATTTACTGTGTGTTTACTTCCATGATGTTTTTTGTTTAACTGACTGTGTAGTACCATAAATTATTATTGGGTATTGTTGAAAGAGAAATGTTCTGTTTATTCCAAAATTAGGTTAGTATATATTATATGAGATATAACATATACTATTATATATAATATAATATATTTTGTTATTATATACTAGATATGATATATATGCTATTATATATACTATATAATATATTTAGTTCAAAATTGATCAGAATATGATTAATTCTAAAGTTATACTTAATTTTTAATATTTAGTTTTATAATCTAATATCTCAATGCACACAAATATACCCAATATACCTAATGGAAAAAGCTCAAATTAAGCATTTGTGTTTTTTGTTTTTGATTAATTAGACAATAAATTATATAATATTGAATGTGCTTTAATTTTGAATGATTCAAAACACACATTGTGAGTTTTCATAGACTCAGAGCAGATCAAATGAGTCTGTCGACACATTGGAATGTAGATATATTAACCAGATGTAAGAGCATTCATGGTAAACCTGATATTGGAAAGGCTAGGAAGTGAAAGTACCTGGCAACAGGGAATTGTATTTCACAGAATGCTGAATATATCTAAAGTTTAACTTTATTTGGGGGTAGAAAGCATGTGACCCAGTAAAGTTAAGGAAAAACACAATTTGTACTGAATACTTGTATGTATCGAGTGTAAGATATACTGTATTTTGCCACATATAATGTGTACCTGCGTTATTGTGTGCATTATACTCAGGGCTATCATACCCATTGTCATACCTATAGTATGTAATCATTATATCCATGTATAATGCGTACCCTTATTTTTCCCTCGAATATTTGGGCAAAAAGGTATGTATTATACATGGCAAAATGTGGTATATAAAGTATTTCACCCTGCTGACAAGTTGCACAGTAAACTGTTAAAAGGTCCTGGATAGTAGCAACTTCACCAAGAATTTTCAATGTGCCCAAGAAATAAAATAAGGACCCAAGTAAACAGGATAAGAATAGCTAAGCTATGAGGGTATCAGGAGGAAGTGTCTATATCAGGAATTGGACAGCCTTTAAGAAGAGCAACTGCTAGAAGGAAGGGAAAAACTGCAAATTAATTTGTTGGCAAGGATGTAATCTTATTTCAGTCTGCATGAAGCAAACATCTTTACTTAGTGATGTGCCATTTGTTTCTCAAGTCGTTTTGGAGAGCAGCATAGTACTTGAATGTTCTGGAGTCTTGGTTATTAAACATTTTGTGTCGAGTGTGGGAACCCAAGGGAAAAGACCAAGATGGCAGAGGAGGTGAAAGTTGCACTCACCTCCTTTCATCACCACATCAAAATTACAACAAAACAATTGAATAATCATCTGGATAACCGTCTGAAGACTAGCTAACAGAAGTCTTATAAGTAAGGTCATGTGGAAGAAGCATACCCAGACTAGTAGGAAAGGTGGAGATGCGAAATGCTAACCCCGCGTCCACATGTGGCAGTTGAGAATCCAGAGGGATATCTGAGCTGCAGAGGCCCCTGTGAGGAGCAAGGGGTCCCACACTGAGCTTCCCAGCCCAGAACACCAGTGCTAAGAAGAGGGACCACATAACATCTGGCTGTGAGAATCAACAAGGATTTCATCTGCCTGGGTTAGACAGAAGGCAGCTGGAAACCCAGGTGTCCTCTTAAAAGGACAACATACAAAATCTCACTTGGCTCTACCAAGTTGTGTGGCTTTGAGGGGAGGGCTGGAGGAACAGCCACCAAAGTCCCTGTGTAGAGTCTGTCTCCTGCACTGCACACAGATGTTGTCCTTTCTGGGTCAAGCATTCCCCCCACACACTAGCCTGGGGAGCTGCACTAGCTCCACCCTGATGACTCCCTGAGGCCCCACCCTACCCAGCTAACACACAGGCTGTAGGTTCTGCCTTTGGCCAGCCTTGGCTTGCATTGCAGTCTTTCTTGAAAAACTCTCAAGGAATTCTAGACGAGCTTGAGGGGTGGCAGAGACACACAGGGAGTGGCTTTAGTTTGAGAGCCATCTTCCAACAGGCCCAACAGGTGCCACTGTTCTGTGCTGTGCCCTCCCACTACATGGCCAAATCTTCATCTGCATTAGCATGGTGAACTCTTCTAGTTCCACCCTGATGACTCCCTGAGGTCCTGCCCTATGAAAAAGTCTTGCATGCCCCTGGTGGGTATCAGTGGTGGCTGACCTTAGTTTCTTTAAGACTTGCTGAGTGGCCTCAGACCCAGCACAGAAGCTGAGTTTGAATCTGTGTAACCTGGTGAACACTGCTTGCGATTACCTGGTGACTCCCTGAGAAACCTGTCTCACACAGCTTGCATACTGCCTGAGGTTCTTTCAGTGGCTAATCCTAATAGGCAACTGGCTGGCAGCAATGGGTCTTGGGGGGCCCTAGGCCTTTTGCCAACCTTCCCCAGGCAAGATACAGGTGGCAACTGACTTTGGTAAATAGTGTGGCCTCTCCTATGTGCACCCAGGCTTAGCCCAAACTGTGGATCATTTTGTAGCTCCTAACTAGTCACCCAAGGCAAGTCACATGCAGCACCTGACATTGACCTGCACCAGAATCCCTCCCAAGAGGCCCCAGAAACAACATACCCAGTGGCCAGCAATAGACAACATCAGAGCAGGATCCAATTGGCTCCACAAGTGACACACCCAAGGGAAGGCTTGGCCGGCATCAGTCTCTGCTGGAGCAAATCTCACTTCCTGGGGTTAGTTCCCACACAGCAGCTTGCACACTGTGGTTGTGGCCAGTCCTCACAGTCAGCCATTCTAAGGGTTAACCTCCCCCATGGTTGTGCCAACAGCAATCAAGGCTTTACTATATTAGGAGGGTATACACAACCCACACAAGAGATACTCCTGGACCACCTGGCTCAGGTGGTCACAGACATTCTGCCATTGGGCCCTACTGTACACCTACTAAATAAGGCCACCCTACAAGACTGGGAGACATAACAATCTACTTAATACACAGAAACAAACACAGAGAGGCAGCCAAAATGGAGAGACAAAGAAACATGCCCCAAATAAAAGAACAGGAGAAATCTCCAGAAAAAGAACTAAATGAAATGAAGGCAGGTGATCTACCAGATATAGAGTTCAAAACAGAAGTTATAAGTGTGCTCAAGGAACTTAGTGAGAACTTTAACAGCTTAAAAAAGGGCATAGAAACCATAAAATACCAGTCAGAAATGAACAATACAATAAAAAATAAATAATACACTAGAAGGAATCAACAATAGATTAGATGGAGCAGAGGATCAAATCAGCTATTTGGAAGACAAGATAGCAGAAAACACCTAATCACAGCAGCAAAAAGAAAAAAGAATAAGAAAAAATGACCATAAGGGACCTCTGGAACAACATCAAGTACAACATCAACATCATAAGGGTGCCAAATGAGAAGAAAGAGAGCAAGGTATTGACAACGTATTTAAAGAAATAATGACTGAAAACTTCCCTAATCTGGTGAAGGAAAAAGATATCCAAGTCCAGGAAGTGCAGAGAGTCCCAAACAAAATAAACCCTTAGAAGCCCTCACCAAGGCACATCATAATTAAAATTGCAAAGTTTAAAGACAAAAAAAGAATCTTAAAAACAGCAAGAGAAAGGGAGGTCCCATAAGGCTGTCAGCTGATTTCTCAACAAAACCATTTAGGCTAAATGAATTGGAACAAAATATTCTAAGTGATGAGGAGCAAGGACCAACTACTGTGATTACTCTACCCAGCAAGGCTATCATTTAAAATTGAAGATGAACTAAAGACAAGAAAAAGCTACAGTTCACCACCAAACCAGTATTATGAGAAATGTTAAAGGGACTTCTTTAAGAAAAAAAAAAAAGAGGAACATAAATTTGAATAATAAATGGCAATAACTGTGTACCTATCAATAATCACATTAAAGGTAAATGCATTAAATGCTCCTGTCAAAAGACATAGGGTAGATAAATAGATAAGAAAACAAAACACATATATGTTCTGTCTGCAAGAGACCCACTCAGATTGAAGGACACACATACACTGAAAGTAAGGGGTGGGAAAAAATATTCATGCAAATGGAAACAAGAAAACTGGGTTAGCAATACTTATATGAGACAGACTAGATTTTAAAACAAAAGCTATAATAGACAGAAAAGGACATTACATAATGACAAAGGGATCAATCCAACAAGAGGATGCAACCCTTGTGAATATTTATACGCCCAAAGTAAGAGCACTTAAATATATAAAACAAAGACTGATGGACATAAAGGGAGAGAGCAACAGTAATACAGTCATAATAGGAGAGTTTAATACCCATTGACATCTATAAAAAGATCTTCCAGACAGAAAATCAACAAGGAAACAGTGCTTTTAATCATACATTAGATCATATGGATTGAATTGAGTCAGAGGATTTCATCCCAAAGCAGCAGAATATCTTCTCAAGTGCACATGAAACATTTTCCAGAATTGACCACATATTAGGTTACAAAGCAAGTATCAATAAATTTAAGATGATTGAAATCATATCAAGCATCTTCTTTGACCACAATGGTATGAAACCAGAAATTAATTACAGGAAAAAGAACTGCAAAATGTACAAACACTGGAGGCAAAAACATGTTACTAAATAATGAATGGGTAAACAATGATATAAAGAAAGAAATCAAAAGATCCCTTGAGTCAAATGAAAATGAGAACACAATAACCCAAAATCTATGGGACACAGTGAAAGCAGTCCTAAGAAAATTCATAGCATTATAGCATTACAGGCTTACCTGAAGAAAAAAAGGAAAATCTTATATAAACAATCTAAAGTAACATCTAAATGAAAAAGAACAACAGACAATGCCTAAAGTGAGTAGAAGAAAGGGAATAAGAAAGATCAGAGCTGAAATAAACAAGATAGAATTTAAAGAAACAATACAAAAGACCAATGAAACCAAGAGCAGGTTCTTTGACAAGATAAAACAACACTGATAAACCTTTAACAAGACTCTGCAAGAAAAAAACAGAGGAGCCAAATCAATAAAATCAGAAATGAAAGAGAAGTGACAACTGACACCACAGAAATACAAAGCATTGTGAACAACTATATGCTAACCAATTGGACAATCTGGAGGAAATGCATAAATTTCTAAAAACATACAATCTGCCAAGACAGAATCAAGAAGAAACAGAAAATCTGAACAGACATTTCATAACCAGTGAAATCAAAGCAGTAATCAAAAAACTCCCAACAAACAAAAGTCCTGCACTGGGTGGCTTCACAGGTGAATTTCACAAACATTCAAAGGAGAACTAACACCACTCCTTCTCAAACTTTTCTAAAAAATTCAAGAGTGGAGAAGATGCCCAAGCTTATTTTTCAAGGCCAGCATTATCCTGATTCCAAAACCAGATAAATACACTACAAATTAACAAGTCTTCAGGGGCACATAGCTGTTTAAGGTCATGTGGGTTATTCTATTGAAATTTTCTATTTAAATATTCGCTTGTAACAATAAATTTCTATTGGCCAAGTTATACTCCATTTTTTTAGTACTCTAGTATAAAACATACAGTACTTTTATAAAGTGTTTTTTTTCTTGTGAAGCTACTTAAAGTATTTTAAAATATATGTATGTTGAAAGTACTTGGATGTTTTTCCTTAGGGACTTTTCTTTGTACACTGAAAGTGGCATGGATGTTACACATGTGTGCATCTGTTACGCAGGTTCACAGGGCATCAAGATAGCAAAGATCTCTGTTGGGAAAGGCACTCTCGAGCTTGCATTTTTGGGCACTCAGTTGCATAAGAACCGGCCTGTGCTTAGAATACTTCCTTACCAAGAGATAAGGATCCTGTAATGCCTTATCACCATCTGTGGGAACACCTTTCCTTGTTTCAAGCTCAATGAATGCTCTTTGTCTCTGCTTAAAGAGTGTGATCACATAGTACGTAGCCAACCCCACTGTTATATCTGTCCTCTGTGGGAAGGGCCCAGCATCTTTCTACTGCAGCACAGGATGGGTGTGCTTCAGCAAATTGCCCACATTGGTCTCCAGGAGATGGGAATCTGCTGGATAATCTAAGATTGAACTGGAAGAGTGCAAGTGATTTATCAGAGGTTAGCTTGCTGATGTGGACTGGATGTCCCCACCTAGACCCCAGTTCACATATTGAAGTCCTAATCCCCAATGTGATGGTACTTGGAGGCTGGGCCTTTGGGAGATAATTAGGTTTAGATGATGTCATGAGGGTGGGATTAGTACCCTTATAAAAAAAGAAGAGACCAGAGCCTCTTTCTCTCCCCCATGTGAAGATACAGCAAGAAGGCCAGGGAGAGAGCCCTCACTAAGATTTGAATCTCCTGGCACCTTGATGTTGGACCTCCCAGCCTCAAGAACTATGAGAAATAACTGTTGTTTCAGCCACCCAAACTATGTAGTTTTGTTACAGCAGCTTGAGCTAATAAGATACTCTCTGTTCTGCTACCCTTTGCTCTGCTGCATGGTTGTGTGTGTGTGAACTAACAAAAGTAAAATCTTTAATATGCCATTACTTGAAAATGATGCATTAGAGCTACTGATTTATTTACTTCAGTAGACCTGAAGGAAAACATGAGACATGGAGACTTGAGGCTCTTCCTAACTAATGAAGGAATAAAGGACTATTCTACGGCATTATAGACACTATGTTGAATAGTTTCCCATGACAACCAATTACTATGTTTGAGATTAATGGTTACCTGTCACAAAAGATAACATTAAAGTTTTGAGGTCTTGATATCTTAACAGGACATTAAATATGATAGCAAGGTCACATTTCTTTTGGTTACAAAAACAGTAACTAGGATGGTTATAAGGTATGGAGCAGGGATAAATCCACCCTGGGGCTCACATCAGAGGGCTGCTTTAGGGTTCCTGCTCTTGTGAATGTTCCCAGCCTTTGTCTTTATCTAAGAAGTTCCAGTGGTTCCACCACCAGAATCTTGTCTCCACATTGCACATGTAACCACTGATCTTAACAACTGTCTGTAAAATGGTCCAGAGACTAAAGCAAGTTGTAGGAATTCAGAAAGTTCTTGTTCTCACTCTTTGTTTACATTGTTCTTATAACCGTAACCATGTCATTTAATTCCTCATTCTCATTAGAAAATCAGAAGTTGTGTTTGACAGGGGATGTTGAAGATTTAATAACCATATATTACGTTGAAAAGTGAAGTGTTAGACAAGTGATGAAGCATGTATGTGTGCATGTTTATTTTGGAACTCACTCATATATGATCATTATTTGACAACATGAATTTTACAGTTTTCTCTGGGCCACTTTTCTTCATTCTCATCAAAGCTTCATGCCAATTTTCTAAAATTCTTATTTCCCCAAATTAAAGATTTTGTAAAGAATGTGCACTAGTGCCCTGTAGCTGATTTGAAAGTTAAACGGTATGCACTTATTCTGAGTACTGATTTAATAAGAGCTATTCTACCACTATATAATTGCAGTTCTTCACATGCCCGATTTCTCACCATGGAAGCTTTTATCTCTCATTAATTTGTTATTTTGCCAAAATCTTCCATAATTCTTCAGTATTATAGGGCCAACACATGGTAAGCTGTTGCCATCTGAATCTGACTTTTCATCCCAAATACTCCTGACTTCCTTATCTCTCTCTAGTTTGAACTCTGCTCCAGTCCTGCTAAGCTTCTCGCTTCTCTTGCATGCGTAGCACCTGTGGTCACCCCATTTCCCCCCAGGGAACATTTTCCCTCCTCTCCTATCTGAGTCCTTCCTGTGTTGCAACACGTAACTCAAGGCCACCCTGACCTCGGTCCTCCCAGTGTGATTTCCCCTTCTGAGTCTCTACTCTTTCCTTCATCCATCCTCCTCCCATCTTTATTTTGTCTCAAGAATGGATTGTAAGATTCTTTAGGGGTGCAAATCTATTTTATGCTTCTTTGCATCTCCTCCATTTTGAAGTATGGCGAACCTGTGTCAGATTAGTTGGTGGGTGTTGTGGATAAACTACTTGATTTCATTCTTTAGTATTGGAAATGTCTAACATCAACCTTATGGGACTATTTCAGGCAAGTCATATAAGATTACCAAAGGATGACCAAATGATAAGACAATCAGCTTTTTAAATAACTATCTCTTGTGAAATTTATGTGTAAATTTATATTTTGAAATGCTCAATATAAAAGGGGCCCCCGAACTGCATGTGTTTATTAGTAGCATGAATTTCTTCTTTAGTAGTGTCTTTAAGCAGATGAGAAACAGAAAATTGCTAAACATTGTAATTTGTAATGCAATTAAAAAGTAGAAACTGTAACCCTGAAAGGGGCTAGTTCTATTTTGGTAGATAATTGTAAGCTTAAATCTGAAGTTGCCTTAGGCTGTTTGCTTATTTATGCAAGAGTTTCATGAACTTACAATATCTTAAATATTTCATCTACTTAATACTTTTGTATTCACTGATGGCTAAACCTAAACCACAACAAATAAACAAATTAATAAAATGATTATACTACAGGAAATAAGTGGGGTGCCAAGCTGTTAGGAGTCAGGCTAGGAGCATTCCAGAGGAAAGAAATAGTAAGCACAAAGCCCTGGAGGTAGAGGAGCCTTGGTAATGGAAAGGAGACCAGCATGAAGGTCCACTGTGGGGCAGGGCAGCGATGAAAGGAAGTGGAGTTGAGCAGGGGGCTGCAGGTGGGATCAAGCAAGGCCTAGAAGGCCACGGAGGATGTGGGTTTTATTTTAAGGGCGATGGGAAGACTTTGAAAAGTCTGAGGGAGGGCAGGTATAGGTATGATTACATTTTCAAAAATATCTCTCAGTCTATTGTGGGGAAAATAAACTGGAGAAAGGCTTGTCAAGAAGAGTTAAGCAAAAACAAACAAACAAAAAAACTCCCAAACCCCCCAAACAAACAAACAACCCAAAATCAACACAGCAGTGTGGTGGTTTCCACAGGGCAAAGGGAGGATAATTGGCGACAGAAAGAGACTTTACTTTGGGTCATGAGCACACGATGCAGTACGCAGATGATGTATTACTGAGATTTACACTGGAAATCTGTATGATTTTATTGACCAAATGCAAAATAAAATAATGTGCATCAGAGCAGTCAGTAACATATTCATGTTGCAAGTGGCACATTATTTGTAACCAAAAATAATGTTATTTTGAACTTTATTAGTTGAGCAGGTTTATTTAACTTGGAAATACATTTTGGTTTATAATTTTAGAAGGACTATAAGCATAACTTTGTGTATAGTTTCAGGCTTGTACATATTTAAATATCATCATAATAAAAATAATTTAAATCAAAAAAAGAAAAAAAGAGACGTTGGTGCCACGGTGGCTTAGGCCAGGCCGTCTGCAGTGAAGATGGAGGTGTGGTTTGTGATAAATTAGCAGATGGAACCGACAGAAGTTGATGATGAATGGGATGTGATGGTGAGGTAAGGGCGGGGTCGGGGATGGATCCCATGGATTCTCATCCACATGCATCCTTTCTCCCTGTGTTATTTTTGCTTTTACTAAAAACTAGGTCTGAGGAATCCTAAAGAAAGAATAACAAAAGGCATATAGAAAAAAAATGCTGCCATGGCTTTAAACAGTATTGTGAAGTTCTTGCTTAGAATTCTGAACACACGGCTCTTGGCCAAAGGCAATAAAATGAAAACATGCACATTGGGTGCCTAGCTAGCCAGACTGTGGGATCATTTACAAAAGCATATTGAAAAGTGTTTCTGTCTCTTCAACCACTTCCTATTGTAGTATAAGTTCTACCAGTCCAACTAATTTTATATGCACAGAAAGTGGTACAACTCCATAGGAAATATAAATTTTTCATTGACTAGCAGCCTGTAACTGCTTTAAGTGTAATTACACATTTTTCATTTAAGATCAATTTCACAAAATCATTTTTATGACCTAAGGCTGCCTTCTTAATAATTGGGTGCAGCTAATTTATTAGGGTTTGCATGTGTTGCTGTTAGTGCCACTCTCGCCTGGGTCTCCATGTGGATGCAGAAAGATTCTCCAGTTTCGTATTTATTTCTGTTGCATTGCTCCAGTGAACCCTTCTCTCTTTCTCAGCATATGGCTCTGTAGATAGCCCATGATAACCTGTTCTTAAAACAGCTCAGTAGACAAATGAGGATATTTTCCATTTAATTCTAGGGAAGATGCCTCCTCACAACATAATTAAATCTGATCTCTTTCACTTTAAGCAGCATGAATAATTCATGGAGTTTAGGCATAATCAGGTTCTAGGATTTAGGAAATTTTTAGTTGATGTGCAAAGGTTACTTTTCTTTTTCATTAAAGGAAAAGATCCCATAGAGGAGCTGTCTTCTATGCCAAGATTCAACTGGTGTGGAGATTCCTGCAAAGGAGTGTAGGGGCAGGGGTGGGAGCCACGTCACCTTATGTGGAAGGAAATGTACTTGTGTGCACACTTAATTCAACATGCTTATTTTAACCTGCATCTCCTTTCCTACTTAGATATGAGCAAGAAGCCTGACTTCATGGAGTGGAAAGAGTCTAGAATTAAGGGGTGCATCCCAAAGCTTTGGCCCTTTGCCATGTGGACCATTAGGAGGAACTTGCCACTTAGGAGTTTGTCCCCTGGCTATGCTAAGTCAGGGGTCCTAGAGAAGTAACCAGCAGGGTTGCCTAAGGAAGCTCTGTGTGGACCCTGACCCCACTGTCTCTATTTTTCTTCATTAGGGACAGCCTGGATTTTTCATTTTTGTTTCTATGAGAGATATACAGCTTCTCCTCCCCTTTCCCCCCGCTTTTCTTAAGGGTGCCACCAGGGCATCATTATGCAAGTGATAAGACTACATAACCAGAGACATTGAAATTAAGAACAATCTGACAGTAACCAGAGAGGAGGTAGGAGGGGATAATGGGGGGAAAGAGGGGAAGGGTTTTCAGGAACAGCTATAAAGGACACATGGACAAAACCAAGGGGTGGAGGTGGAATCAGGGGAGGGAGATGAGGATGTCTAGGGTGCGGGGGGCGGGGGAGTGGTGGGAGGTAAATTCAGACAACTGTACTCGAACAACAATAAAATAATTTTGAAGACAAGAAAAAAAAGACCCTTAAAAAGACCCTTAAATAAAATAAAGATGAATCTATATTTTGTGGGAAAAAAAGACTACATGGTTCCTGCATTCAAAAGGAACTTGCAATTTAATTAGATCAGACACATACATGAGAAGCTGACCAGCAGGACAACAGTCTGTAATGAGAGGCACCAATGGCAACGCTGATGCTCCCAGGAGGGGATCATTTTATATTGGCAGGAGTGCACAGAGAAGGCCCCTTGACAGTGGTACTTCAGGTAAGTATTGAGGGACTCAGAAAATTTTGATAAGTGGCAAGAAAAGCAGAGGACATCTTAAAAGGCTCATGATGAGAATGGACATAGCTTGTTAGGTGATGGTGGGGATACAGTTGGGGAAGCGCAGGAGGTTCGGACCAGGAAGATAAGTTTGGGGCAGGTTTTCAAGGCCTTGAATGCCGGAGTGAGGGATTTGGTGTGAAGGAAGTGGGGTGGCCTCTAAAGGCTTCTGGGTAAGGAGGACACAGGATCCAAAAAGCATTTAGAAAGCAGGGTTAGTAGCAGGGTTTGCAGTTAGTTGGTGAAGGTAGAACTCTAGCTGGGGATCTAAGATTGTAGATGCTGAGTAAGTTGCACTTATTTGTAGGATAAGTGAGGTGACCAGCATATGTAGGGTAAGTGGATGGCTTTTTTATCCTTTTGGATTCCAGTGAGGTGCCCCATTTTCTCAATCTCTGAAATGAGGAGCCACTTTGGGTGCAGAGTCCTTGTTGCGTTTCTCCTGAGATATAAGTAGCATTTGTGGCAGAAACTTGGACAATGTTAATATAGCATCAATTATAATTACCTTGTGCTTCTGTTCTTATTGCTGTGGCATGATGGAACCTGCCTCATGGAGTATGCAGTCCACGGTGCATCCAGTCTACAGAGCATACAGTCCAGTGAGACTTTTTCATCCTTGACTGGCCCCCACAAGATAGTCTGGAGATCCCTTGACACTGGCTATTTGAGGTTTTGTCCCCAAGCTCTGAGGACACATAAGAAAACTGGGCAATAGCACTAACAGTGCAGATTTAGGTAAGGACTTGTAATCAGAGGATTGTGAACTTCCTGAGGGCGTGAATTCATTCACTGTGCACATCGATAGTGTGTACACAGTAGTGAATACTCATATACTCATCGGTACAGGGTCTGAAACATAGTCAGTGCTTTAAAATGTTAATTGAATGAATAAATAAATGTTTAATACCCTGAAGATCCTCTGAATCTGTCAGCTGCCTTAGTAGATGAGATATTTATTTATATGTATGCATATAGTTATGTATGTATCTACATATCTATCTACCTGGAAACAGATGAAGATAGACGAAGACCAAGACCCATCATACTGTGCCCTAGAGGGAAATCAATGGGAATAGAGAGAGTGATTGAAGGCCCAGTCAGACGCAACAGGGAGGAGAGAGGGTCACTTGAAGGACCGTGTGTGATCTAGCAGCAGCTCGAGGGCAACCCTGGGCTTGCTCCCTTGTTCTGTTCCACTGGGGCTTTGGAGGACTGACTGAGAGATGAGACCTCCTGATGGCTTTAAACAGTCCCTTTACAACATTAGGCTTTCCTCCATGCTTCGTGATTGGAGAGCTAGCTGTGTGGCTTGGTGACCTGTCCAGGAATAGGCATTTACCATGTTTGCGGACCAAGCAAAGAACAGTGTGACATGTACCCAGGGCAAAAACCACAACTGAAACACTAGAGACAAGGCTGGTATCTTAGATTTGGGTCTTAATGTGAAGAGCCTTATTTGCTAAGGAGCTTGGACTGTCTCTATAGATAGCAAGGAGGGAGCTGTTGCAAAGTTTTAAAGCAGAGGAACTGCAATTTTCTGGTGTATGTTTTAGAAACATAACATGGTTGAAATGTGCATAGAGCTGGAGAGGAAGAAAATCAAAAGCAGAGAGAACAGTAAGAACGCCATCGCCACGCCCTTCGGGCATGCCCTCTGAGCAGTGCTATGGGCGACACGTGAGGAATTTTTAGGGTTTTCCTATCTGTTGTGTTCAGGGATGCAATTTGGCTCAAGATGCAGCTGAATCTGCAAAATGGCAGAATTCTTCTGTATTTCCATCATAGTTTAGTAAGTTACGAGATTAATTACACCCATCCATGAATCAACAAATAAAAATTCTTGAGATGTTGTCATGTGACAGAATTGCATCTCCTTATATTTTGTTCTTTGCCAAAAGGCATGCTTTCAGTTACTTTGCATTTCTTCTTGTAGAAACTGAGTTGGAATCACCTAAGAATATAGCAGAACATGACTTACAGAGAAGCGCTGCTGAGATGGGCCCCTGGTGCCTCGCAGGAGTTGGCTTATCCATCAGAGTACCTAAATTACCTCCAGCAAGGAAGTTAGAATCTGGCTCACCTTCACGGAGGGTAATACACATACAGGTTCTATAACTTTGGTCAGATGCAGCATGAGGGTTGTGATTTAAATGGAGATTTCTTTTTTCTCCTCAGTACCCGCCTCCTATCCTCACAAATCCTGGAATTGCCTGTGGGCGGCCTGAGTGCATGAGGGCTGGGTATGGGAGAAGCTTTTTAACTGGAGTGTGGCTGGAAGAATCTGAGAATTTGTGTTCTTGGATAAAAGGAAGGGAAGCTGCCACATCTCCTTTGTGTCTGTTTAGTTTTCTCTCCATGAATCTTTTGTTTCTGCAGTAGTGGTGTTACAGCTCCTGGATTAATCATGACAGAAAAGGAAAGAAACAGCCCAGTGGAATTTTCTTATTCTTGGTTGAAGGATCAGCTACCAGCCTTGGCCTGTGAGAGAAAGCTCAGGTGGAGTCTTCAGTCTAGGCCAGGGGTCAGCGAGCTTTTCCTGCAAAGGGCCAGTGGTAGATATTTTAGCCTTTTCAGGCCACGTGGTCTCTCAGTGGATGTCACAGCGAGGAGAGCAGCCACGAACAGTACTTAAATGAATGAGCACAGCTGTGGTCCAGTAATTCTTTATTCGCAAAATAGGTAGTGGCAAGAGTGGCAAGCTTGGCCTGGGAGCTGGTGTTTGCTGACTGCTGGTCTAGGCAATACTCAGTGTTAGAGAAGTGGCTTGAGGAGGACATGACTGCATAGACTATTATGCATTTGCCACCCTCCCCTAGTTTTTTTTATTATGATTGCTCCTAGGTACCTTCCCACAAATATAACAGAAAATTATAGCACCTTCCAAACTCGGCAACTTGTTTTATTTAAGAACTCAATGCCATGTCATGGTAAATAAAGGATGTGCCAAAAGTTATTAGGGGAATGCCTGACACATAAAAAGGGATATTTCACATGCAGGTGAAAATTTATATTTTTCATCCTTCTGCCATACCGAAAAGAAGACGGGGTCATTTCTGCACGGCTGTGAACACTTGAGTTTCTCTGTTTACACCCCAGTGGCCTTCCAGCTGCAGTTTATCACTGCCCAGAGGTTATGATGCTGCACTGAGAACCATAAGGTATCAGGCTGCCTTTCTGTTTTTTTTTCCCAAGCCTAGAAGACCCATTGTATCTGACCCCTTTTATTTTTTCCTGTTCATATTTTCTCTGTCTCTCCTTCTCGTGCTCCAGCTCCGCAGGGCCCCGAGTGACTTTACCCAGGCACAAGCCGACAGCACCTTGCTCCCCACCTGGGGCTTCCTGGTGGAAAGCTGCAGCAGGTGCCCGTGCCCACTCCTTCACGACCCACGAGTAGTGAACTTTTAACAGATGGGGAGGGGAACCAGTGAACAAATTCTTTACCTTTCTTCCCCATGTGGGTTGATCCTGAAATGCTACTTATACAGCTTCTTGAGGATGCAGTCCTGCAAATCACACTGACACTTGGTGATCAGTTCAATGAAGCATCAATATGGTGGCTCCCAGTCCTTCTGTGCTCCACTCGGCTCGTTCCTCCTGGCTGCTCCCTGGCACCGTATTGTGATTAAATGTTACACGTCCTGTGGATCAGGCTCTGCTTTCTGGGGAACGCAGGATAAATCTCTGCTCGAGGAAGAAATAGCTTACATGCCAAAGAAACTGCAGACTAGGAGAATACTTGCAGGAGGAGATGCTGTGGGTGTTTTGCTGGGGGGACTATGCAGAATATAAGCCTGAGAGAAGCAGCCTCTTGGCTGGATTACTCAGCAAGCAGACTGATGGCACTAAGGATCCCATTGCTCATGGTAAGGGAGGTGGTGGCCATGTGGGTGTGCAGCAGTATCATGGTTATTCAGAGTTTCTTTAACCTGTGGTTCACTGCCAGGCTGTGCAGCTGGAAGGTGAAGACTTAGGTAGTGTGGTGACTAGGCTGATGGGCCAGCACGGGGTGCATGGCATTTACGAGGATGGTAGAGTGCTGTGGTTTCTGTGGACTACATTTTGAGTCTTAAAACAAATTTAAAAAGGACAATAATATGCTGGTACAATCAGCTTCCCACTCGTGACAGGCTTGGAAACCAGAAGGAAGGCTTCTATGACAGCTCTGAAGGAGACTGTTATCTGCATCTGTCATCTGCGTTGAATTGTAAGGGTCTAGCAGTAAGGGTGGCAGAGCTGAAAAAGAGCCTGAAAGAATAGCCCCAGCAGGTCTCCTCGTCAGAGTCAAGGCCCTGGTTGGAAATGAGTGGGGCCCCGAAGCCTCGGATGAGGATGTTTGAGGATGTGCCCCCAAAACAGTAAATCCGGAGATCCTCCTGAGGCCCCTGTCCTCTTGATAGTGGATGGTGCAATGACCTCATCTGAGACAGATCCTTGGAAGATAATTCTCTTTTCCCAAGACCTGCTTCTTTGACTCCTTGTTACTTTCCAGCTGATAAACAAAGTAAGGACTCTGCACAGTCTAACGGAAAGAAGTAGCTTAGCTGTCAAGGCATTGCAGGTCCTTGAGGAACCTGTGTAGGAGCGGTCTTGTGGGTGTCTGGTGGGGAGGCTGGATGGGGCGAATTTATTTACTTTCCTGTGACTCTTGTCTCAATATTCTGCCAAGCAACTTCTGGAATCAGCATGAAAAGCCACGGGAACTTCCTGTTTCACTCCCCTTAGACCTCTTCCCCATGTTACTCATTATTTCACTGATGCTTGTGGGGTTCATTTTGCCCAATCTCACATTCTAGGAGTTTGCCCAGAATACAAAGTAACCACGGGCTGATACTTGTTCTGCCTTATTTTTCAGAGTCTATAGGAAGGAGGCATGGTGTGCTGTGCCCTGTGTTTTCTAAGACATGCCCATTTCAGCCCTGATGAGGATGCCTCCCTCCTCCGTGAACAGCCTTGGCCAGCAGCCTGGGAGGCGCCTGGGACGGACCTCTTAGCCAGCAGACAGTGGCACTTGATGGAGGCTCACGGTTTCCAGCTGGGTTTTGGCATCTCACAAGGTGGCAAGAATTCTGTTCCAAATGTGATCTCAGACTTGGAACCAGGTCCTAAAAATTCCTTCTGACCACACCACAGGGACGGTGGGGACAAAAATGAGGACTGTCACAGCAAAGTTGGCTGTCCTCTCCTTGCTCTGGCCTGGTGCCTTAAAGGAAAGGTGTGCTTCCTAAAGCCAATGTTGCTGTGAGTAATTATTACTTTCCCTCCAGCAATGGTCCTTCCAGCTCATTTACCCGGCAGTAAAAATTGTGATTCAGCATTATCTTTTCTTTTTTTTTTTTTAAACCAGCCTCTAGGAATTTTCTATTACTTTTCTTTATTGTATCAGTTTCATGCTTCAGCTGTTTATGCTTCTATAACTGCATCTACATTTTTGTCTCCAATCGCAGGCTGATTTCAAACAATATCATCAGTGTTAGAGCATTAGAAGGAGAAAAGAAACGCGCCAAGTAGATTGAGCGGCAGAGAAAGAATGAGACAACATCTGGGCCGTCAAAAGCCCCTACTGTTCAAACCTCCTGGTTTGCAAAGGGATTTATATTGAGTTTGTTCACAAATTTTCACATGTGTGAGTTCCTTTGCCTTCTCCCTAGTTTTGAGGCAGTGACAAAATTATGTTTCCCCCAGTTTGGTTTTCTTCCTGACTAGCTTCCATTAACAGCTGAAAGTTCCTTAGATAAGGTTGAAAAGGTGTGAACTTTGTTTCTTTAAAACCTAGGAAGGAAGGTGTGCTTAAACCTCTCTCAGCAACTCTTCAGAGGTTGGCTCTCAGGGTGGGGAAATTTCACTGGTGAGGAAATTCACCTGGGTCTGCAGGGCTACAGAGCTGGGAACTATGGCATATAATCGTTTTCATCTCTATTTGATAGTAATCCCTGTGGGAAAGAGGGTTATGTAAGAGAAGTGGTAAAATGTAGAGCTGGTTTACGGTCATTTCTGGGAGGGAAGGAGTGACTTGAATATAGGATAGGAGCCTTAAATGCCTTTGTACTTTTATTCCTAAACTGGGGAGTGCGGACATGGAGGTTTAGTCTATTGTCCTCGATTGCTCTATTTCCCCTCACATCTTATTTTTACTAATGATCAAATCTTTCATTACTAACTGAAAAATTTCAAATAAGGCCCAGGTTTTGGAGTGCGCTTGAATTCAAATACTTTTTCTTCTCTTTACTAGAATGAGCGATTATCTTAAACCGTCTTAGTTGCAGTTTCTCCATCTGTAACATGAAGATATAGTAGTTCCTTTTCCCATGGGGTTATTTTAGGATCAAATGAGATAGGTCAGTATCTGGCACACACATTGAGCACTCAATTAATAGTCTATGATAATTCTAGAAGGCTCTTGAGAGATGCTTGTTAAATTTTAAATGAAATAATATCAGTTGTGTGGGGTGTGTAAATAGGTGAAGGGGGACAAAAGGCACGAACTTTCAGTTATAAGATAAATAAGTTCTGGGGATCTAATGTACAGTATGGTAACTACAGTTAACAATACTGTACTGCATGTTTGAAAGTTGCTAAGAGAGTAGATCTGAAAAGTTTTCATCACAAGAAAAAAGTTATAACTATGTGAAGTAGGGGATATTAACTAAAGATATTAAGGTAATCATTTTACAATATATACATATCTCAAATAATTTTGCTGGACACCTTAAACTTATAGAATATTATGTTAATTATATCTCAATAAAACTGGAAAAAAAAATAGTGTCAGCTGTCAATAGCAAACACACCATCAGTTCCCTGCTTGCCTCCCAGACTGCTCCACCGCCCACTACCCTGGGCGTCATTCCATCCTGCACTTTGCTTTACTGTCCTTGCTTTAAAGTTTGTAGTGGCCTTTCGGTCACTGTCAGCTAACTTCAAGCTGAGTCCCGCAAACTGAATCCCTTCAGCCCATGTCAACTCTGTTGCCTACACTACCCTACCTTTCAAGCCTGGCTCAACTCCAGTGAAACCCAGAGATGTGTCCTCCCAAAGCCACAGCTGTGCTGCTTCATCACAGCTGAGTGTGAGGACCGCCTTCGGATGTGCAGACCTCCTTGCTGGGTTGACCTCGCATGGGAGAAATGGGGGAACAAGGAACCCAGGAAAGGTTCCTGTGTGTACTACAGAGGAGGACAATGGTAACAGCAGTGTGGTAGGAAGAAGGCAGACCTCAGAAAGCTGCAAGAGAGTCAGGCAACATGCTGGATTTTTGTAATAAATTTTGTAATAATTCTCTCCTACCATAAAATTGAATAATAGCTGTAAAAATCAACTATGAACACCATGACTTAATTTTCTGATTAACTAAAACCACGTGGGAATTTAAAAGTCTAGTAAACAAATATTTCTGGGCTGCAAACCTTGCCCAAATGTTCTGGCGCCAGAATTCCAGTGTTCAAATCCCAACTCTACCTTAACACAGAGGAGTTAAGTAACTTGTGTCCTTTGGAAAATCACTTTACCTTTGTGCCTCTTTCAGATGGGGGGAATAAGAGTGCATATTTCATAAGTTTGTTGTGAAGATTGTGAGTTAAGGTGTGTCTAATAATAGAAACCGTGCAATAATTATTAGCTATTATTCTCAACCTAGTTTGATTGGACCAGAAAAGATCTTCAAGTAAGTTGTTGGTATTTAAAAACACAAGCATGGATGCCGTGGGGGTAATTATTGTGCTTTATGTAAGTGTATCGAGTCAACACTGTATGCATTAAACTTATACAATGTTATATGTCAATTTTATCCCAATAAAGCTCAGAAAAATTAAAAGCATAATTTGATTATATTTTAATAGAGTTGCTGCTAAATAAACTGAAGGGGATCTAAAGAAAAAGTAGGAAGACCAACTAGGAAGCTTTTGTAGGAATCAAGGTGAGGAACACAGTGGCTTGGACAGTGTGGTAAGCTGAGGTGGTGAGATGTGTACACAACAACATATAAATCATCTGTGCTTTGTGGTACCTGTCTTTATCAGAATCAGGTGCCTGTGTGTGTGTGTGCACAACTGGTGTGTGTGTGTACATGTTTGTACGTGTATCTCTGAGCTCTATTCCACCCAGTTTCTCAATGTGTCTCTTCCTCTGTGAGCACCGTATTTTCAGTAATAATGCTTTGTGATGTGTGTAATATCTGGTAGAAGGAGTCCTCCCTTTTTGCTCTTCTTTTTCAAATCAGCTTCTTATCTATGTTCTTTTATTCTGCTATATACATTTTGGAATAAATTATTCAAGTTCCTCAAACGAGAAATTCTGTTTGGGATTATACTAAGTCTGGAAGTTAATTTGGAGAAAATTGTCATTTTTGCTACGTCATCATATCCATGAAAATGGTTGAGCTCCCTAGTTTATTCACATCCTTTATTTTATCCCCTATAGAATCTTAAAATAATCTCCATATTAAATGCTTTAGTGTGAAGAGTATATTATTTTTTGTTTGATTATGGCCAGAATGAAGAAATGTTATTGGTTTTTATAAATTGATTTTGTTTCCAGAAACCTTGATGATGTATCTCTATTTTATTGGGTTTCAATATTCTCTGTAATTTATTACAGTTTGAAACTGAAGTTTCTTAATTTTTTTGCTTGAAAGTTTAATTTCTAATTTTAATAAAAATGAAAAATTCAATATCCCTCATTTTTATAAGGTTAAACAAAATGTACAATTCCAGGACCTTAGCAAAAACCACAACTAGGAATAAGTATTTGTACAAGTATAGTCACACCAAACTACATTCCCAAACAGAATCTTTTCTACTGGCAATGATAATAACAGCAACAACAAAAACATTAATATTTCAGCTCATATATATTTTCAGCATAGTAATGCAGAAGTAGATATGGACATCTCAATCCCCTACATGTTTAAATTTATTACACTGTAGCTAAACATTGTTTTTATCTTTTGTTCATAATGTGTACTTGTCTTTACCGATAATATGAACATTAATGTTATGTTGTTTACTTTTTTAAATTGTATTTTATTGATTATGCTATTACAGTTGTCCCATTTCTTCCCCATCATTCCCCTCCACCCTGCACACCCCCTCCCACCCACATTCCCCCCTTTAGTTCATGTCCATGTGTCATAAGTTCTTTAGCTTCTACTTTTCCCACACTATTCTTGCCCTCTCCCTGTCTATTTTCTACCCACCGTCTGTGTTACTTATTCTCTGTACCTTTTCCCCCTCTCTCTTCCTCCCACTCCCCTGTTGCTAACCCTCCATGTGATCTCCATTTCTGTGTTTCTGCTCCTCTTCTAGATGTTTGCTTAGTTTGCTTTTGTCTTAGGTCTGGTTGTTAATATCTGCAAGTTTGCTGTCTTTTTACTGTTCATATTTTTTATCTTCTTTTTCTTAGAGAAGTCCCTTTAACATTTCATATAATAAGGGCTTGGTGATGATGAACTCCTTGAACTTGACCTTATCTGAGAAGCACTTTATCTTGCCTTCCATTCTAAATGACAGCTTTGCTGGATAGAGCAATCTTGGATGTAGGTCCTTGCCTTTCATGACTTGGAATACTTCTTTCCAGCCCCTTCTTGCCTGCAAGGTCTCTTTTGAGAAATCAGCTGACAGTCTGATGGGAACTCCTTTGTAGGTGACTGTCCCTTTATCCCTTGCTGCTTCTAGAATTCTCTCCTTCATTTTAATCTTGGCTAATGTAATTATGATGTACCTTGGTGTGTTCTTCCTTGGGTCCAACTTCTTTGGGACTCTGTGAGCTTCCTGGACTTCCTGGAAGTCTATTTCCTTTGCCAGATTGGGGAAGTTCTCTTTTATTATTTGTTCAAATAAGTTTTCCACTTATTGGTCTTCCTCTTCCCCTTCTGGTACCCCTATAATTCAGATGGTGGGATGTTTAAAGATGTCTTGGAGGTTCCTAAGCCTCTCCTCATTTTTTTTGAATTCTTGTTTCTTCCTTCTTTTCTGTTTGGTTGTTTCTTTCTTCCTTCTGGTCCACTCCATTGATTTGAATCCTAGTTTTTCTCTCATCACTATTGGTTTCCCATGCGTTTTCCTTCATTTCACTTATTGTAGCCTTCATTTGTTCATCTAATTTGTGAGCAAAATCAACAATTCTATGAGCATCCTGATCACCAGGGCTTTGACCTGTGCATCTGATAGGTTGGCTATCTCTTGGTCGCTTAGATGAATTGGCTCTGGGGCTTTGATCTGTTCTCCCGTTTGAGCCATTTTTGGTTTTGTGGTTTTTTTTTTTTTTTTTTTTGGTCTGGTGGCAGCTGTTATGTAGTGAGGGGTGGAGCTTTAGGTGTTCACCTGGGCAGGGTAGCCCAGTTGCTGGGTTGTGATGCTGTATGTGGGGGTAGGGTCTGAGAAGGAACAATGGCACTTGCTTTGCTCTCTCTCGTTTTTTCAGTTCCTTCTGCTGCTTTCCACAAGCAAATTGGGCCCTTGTGGTGCTGATTTCCATGTGGGTGGGCTTGTGTATGTTCTAGGACCCTGTGGGTCTTTCCAATGAACTCTCCTGTGAGGCTGGGAGTCTCTCTTGGCACCTCAGCCCCAAGTGTTTTCAATCAATATTTTTAGATTTTATTTCCTGGTGTTGGGGCCCTGGGTTGCATGGTCTATCTTGCTGCCTGTTTTCGCCTGGTTTTTCTGTGCACGAATGTGTGACCATGGTCAGTTGCCTTGTGCGCCTCGCTTGGTCTGCTCGTTGCCTCCCCCCGTGCTTGGTAACCGCGCCTGTGTGCCCAACCACCAGCCACTGCCTTTTCCTGCCATGACCCCTCTCCCCCAGCTGCTGACTCCGCCCCCTCCTACTGGTCTGGGTGAATCATTGTCGGACTTCCGTACAATTCAATTTTCTATCTGTTCTGTTGGTTTTTTTTGTTCTATATTTTTGTTGTCCTTAATCTTGGTTGTGAGAGGAGGCACAGTGTGTCCACCTATGCCTCCATCTTGGCCGGAAGTCTGTTGTTTTCAATTTTGTTTGTATATTGCATACATCAAGGATTTAGAATTATATATCAGTAGTGAAATTCACCATGTATTTAAATATTTAAACATGAGACTAAAAGGATTCTATTTTCAGTATTCTTTATTTACATCTTCTCTTAATATAAAAGAATGCAGAAATCCATCAGTTTTAAAACAATTCAGAATTATAACTTTTCAGATTTAAAAAATCATAATTTTATGGATTTATAAAGAAGACTAATAGTGCATTTCTGCAAGCAGCTCAAATAATGGTTTCTGTAATCACATTGCATTTTAGTAAATATAAATATTAAATTTTGCAGTAATTTAAACATTTTCTCGCAGTAGTGACTATTTTTCTGCCTAATAAAATACTGCGTCATACCATTTCTAGCTGGGGACAGTCCAGGGTAAACACTGGCATAGCCATCTGTTTCTGGACCACCTGTAAGAACACATGCAAGTTTATTCTCAGTGAGATGACATTCCTTGCAAAAAAGATGTCTCTTGAAAAATTAGAAGCTGTATAATTGGTCAAAACTAAGGAAATAATTACATGAATTATTGTATGTTCATTCAGTGAAATGGTAAGCAACCATTAAAATTTGCAGGCTCTATAGCACATGCAAAAATGACTATGCTGCTAAGTAAAGAAGGAAAATCTATAAAACTTAAACAAATACAGGATCTTGAAAGTAGGTTTAAAATATGTATCATTGACTAAACAAAAAATGAAGTTAATTGTTTCTTGGGTGGTGAGGTCGTGAGAGAACCCTTCAGTCTCCAAATTTTTTGTGGTAGAAGTAATAATAACCACAAAAATGAGGTTTTGCTTTTGTGCCAGGCACTGTGCTAGACATGTCGTACACATGATTTCTAATTTTCACTACAACCTGAATCAGTACTTCTCAAGCTTTAATGATCACCTGAACCCTCTAGAAGGCTTGTTAAAACCAGGTTGCTGGGATCCATCTTCAGAGCTTCCACTTCATTAGAACTGGATTGGGGTTCAAAAATTTGTGTTTCTTTTTTGCCCTAGAGCCCTTGTGGGGGATTGGTGTGGGGTAGGGCAGGGACTGACACCCATACCCCCTTAGGTGCCCTGCATGCATAGCTCTCCTTTATGCCTGGTTCCCTGCAGACAGGCCTGGAGCCAAGGGGCTGGCCAGGGAAGGACTCTGGAAAGAGCTCCACCCACCTTACACACTCCTGCATGGAGCCTCATGTGCTGGGTACATTTGTTTTTTTCCTGTGGTGAGGGCTCTGGAGAGTGGTTGGTTGTTCCAGTTCTGGCTTGGGTTGTCCCAACATCAAGAATTTGCATTTCTAATGATCCCCTGGAAGCATGGTTGCTACTGGTCTGGCACTATAGAACAAATGTTTGTGTTCCCCCCAACATTCCTATGTTGAAATCAAAGACCCCCTAGGAGGTGGAGGGGGGTCTTTGAGAAATGATTAGGATACCAGGGCAGCACCTTCATGAATAGGATTAGTGCCCAGATAGTCCCTTTGCCCCTTCCCTTATGTGAACACACAGTGGAAAGAGAGCCATCTACGCACCAGGAATCTTTCTTCATCAGACACTGAATCTGCCAGTGTCTTGATCTTAGATTTCCAACCTCCAGAACTGTGAGAAATAAATTTCTGTTATTTGTAAACCACCCAGGCTACGGTAATCTGTTCAGGCAACCTGAGCAGACTAAAACACCTGGGGTCTACACTGTTAGGACCACTGATTTATAACATAGGCATTTCCCCCAATTTGTAAATGAGAAAACTGGGAGTGAGAGTTTAAATAACAAAGCCAGTAAGTCACAGAGCCAGGATTTATCACAGTTTGTCCAAGTCCAAAGCCTCTCCCATTTGCTCTATGCTTTGCTTGTCCTTTAAGTGTGGTCCTAGTGCGCAACTGCAACATGTCTCAGCTGTCTTGTCAGGGTTGCCCACCTACCCAGGGTGCTGCACGATTGGGTTGTTGGTCACTAGGCTTCACAAGCATATTCCCTTAGGCATATGCTTAAGGGAATCAGAGCTTGGCTCTCAGGGCTCCGTGTTCAGGAACTGACATCTTGGTGGTAGTCTTGAGTTGATTGGAGATTCCCAGGGTTCCTTGCACAAAGAAAGCTCTCAACAGGATGATGTATAAAGTCACAATACTAGCATAATAATTTACTATGAGACATATAAGTGCCAGGGGCCAGAAATTCCTGGTTGGCCTGACAAGGCATGTTCTCCTCAGAGACATGTTATGTGTAAGATAAACCAAATTATCAGAAAGGTGTTTTGAGACTATAGAAGCAAACCTAGGTAGGGGGAAGACTACGACATAAGTGTTTCAAGTCATCAGCTCTGCTGGCATGCTCCGGTGCATATGTTTCCAGAGAAGAGATATCATATCAGGTGCATTGGCCTTCAGGTTGGACTGACCAACTTCACTGGTTCCAGGATGCTATGCAAATGGGCCCAGTACTGTTGGCTGCTAGGTGTCCCCTCTACCCTATGTTTACCTTTTCTCACACTCATTGGGTTTTAGGTGTATAAATAGCTTGAATGTGATGAAAATAAAGACCTGTAGGCCTGAGAATGTTATGGTTTGAAAGCTTGCGTCCTCCCCAAATTCGTATGTTGAGTCCTAACCCTAAAGGTGATGGTATTAGAGTGTGGGGCCTTGGGGAGGTGATTAGGTCATGCAGGTAGAGTTCTCATGAATGGGGTTAGTGACCTTACAGAAGAGGCTCCAGACAGGTCCATTGCCTCTTCTGTCACATGAGGTCACAGTGAGAAGACAGCTGTCTCTGAGGAAGTAGACCCTTACCAGACACTGATCTGTTCATGCCTTGATCTTGAACTTTCCAGCTTCTAGAACCATAAGAAATAAATTTCTGTTGTTTGTAAGCTACTCAGTTTGTGGTATTTTTATTATAGCAGCTCAAAAGGACTAAGGCTGGGAGCCATTTTGCTCTTCAAGGTGACTTTACATGTCTACCCTGCTCTAGTTTTTATACATAATTAGTTCAGCTCTTAGGGGACAATCTTATTTCTATATGTAATGGCTTGATTCTTAGATTGAATGGGTAAATTTATAGATATGGGTTTTCTTGTCTTTATGGCTGTAAGTTCAGAAAAAGGGTAGAGAAAGGAGTATACCTCTGTAAGCTCCCAGAGCTGAGGTAGCCGGTCAGAGCCCAAGAGAGCCCTTCTGGTCGGCACAGCAGACCTTGGAATGAGGGGCATTAGTGATGCTCATCAATGAAACAGGTTCAATGAACACATTTGATTTGTTGGCGCTGTGGTTGGGTGTCTCATGGGGCTCTTGCCCAGGGCATGCCCCCATGTATGCTGGTTGCACTCTTTAGACCAGTGGCTCTCAAAGTGCAAAACTATTATGAGTTGAATTGTGTCACCCCCAAATTTGTAAGTTAAAGTCCCACCCATAATCCCTCATAATGTAACTTTATTTGGAGATAGGACCTTTAACAAAGTGATTAAGGTTACAATGAGATCATATGGGTGGGCCCTAATTCATGGACTGCATTTGGAAAGAGGGCCTTCAAAGAGGTGACTGAGTTAAATTTAGGCCCCTTTGGGGCCCTAATACAATATACCTATCATCCTTATAAGAAGAGAGAGGGCCACCAGGGATGCAAACACACAGAGGAAAGGCCATGTGAAGACACAAAGAGAGAGAGAGCCCTCAGGAGAAACCAAACCTGCCAACATCCTGACCTTGAACTTCCAACCTCATGAACTGGAAGAAAATGTATTTCTGTTGTTTAAGCCCCCCAGTCATTGGTATTGTGTTATGGTGGCCCAAGCAGACTAATACAGGTGACCTGCAACAGCAGCAGTAGCACCTGGGAGTTGGGGGAGATGCAAATTCTTGGGACCCACAAACGAGAAACTGGGAGTCAAGCCCAGCAACCTGAATTTTAACAAGTCTTCTAGGAGATTCTGATTCTCGTTATAATTTGATAACCACAGCCCTACACCTTTAAGCCTAAATTAGTTGGATAAAGAACTCCAATATATTTCATATGCTAATATGAACATTAGTGTAATATTGTCTGTTTAATTCCTTCTTGATAATATATATGTATTTTACATTAGTAGTTCCAATGAAAAGTAACTAGAGCCTGTCCATGATGATCACAGTCCAAGAAGGTATTTGGGGTATTTTCACACTTGTGGAGAGCAGCTCATAAGTGATTTAAATGCAAACAGTTCAGATTTGCAAGTTACTTAGTCTTCCTGTGCCCAGTGTCCTCATTTAGAATAAAATAGGAATAATGAGAATATCATGTAATAGGCTTAAGAGGATTAAAGCCCTTAGAACCCCTGATACATAGTAAGCACTAGATAAATGTCTATTAAATGAAATGACTGAAAGACTTCTTCATTAAGTCAAAGGAATAACTTCTTAAATGGTTTAGACAGGAGCTAGGGAGGTTTGGGTAAGCTTTGGAGATACCTCTCGGAGTCAGTTGGTGATGGTATTTCCATACTTACTACTTTAACACCTCCTAAGGCCAGCTTGCTGGCAAGCACTTGGTAATTTGTACCTACCTAGCAAGGCCACTTTCTCAGGGTGCTCCTCAGCAGTGCCCCTAGAGGTAATGGGATGCACCAATGCCATTGATGTAAAAGCTGTTACCCAGTGTTTCTATCAATTGTTTCTTGTCTATGGTGGTTAGGAGAGCGGATCTTCCTTCATAGAAGACAGTTTCTCAGTTAGATGTGGGTCAATGCAGGCATCTATTTCCAGCTGCGGAGAAACCAGGAGAGTTTTGTTTCTTAAGGAATATTTTAAAATCACCCATTGCTGAGAGAGGACACTAACCAATACACAAATGTGTGCAACAGTTTCATCAGTGCACTTACAATATTTGTTCAGAAAGAAGACTTCACTTTGTCAGATTCCAATGGGAGAATTTTCAGAGTTTGAATTTCAGAACATTCCAATTTAGAATTCCTTTATTGGTTATGCTTCCCTCTACATCTAGAAGTGCATTTTTAATATCTAGGCAGATGGTGTGCAAACACTCAGGAATTTTACACCCACATTTTGCTTGTTGTGCTGGTAGGGCATTTCTTCAGAGTGTAGGTTTTCTTTGTTTTGATTATGACATAACCGCAAGATTTTCTTCAACCAACCTAGAGAAATCTGAGTATATTCTACCTGTGTTTGCACCTTAAGCAGGAGTTTCAGCTCTTATTTCTCGCAATTTGATAAATATTTCTTTTTTTTCAACCAAATCTTGCAGTATTTTCTATTGATATTTCAGTAAGGGAGAACAGACATTAAGACTCTGGGAAGAGTCACCCTTATGCCAAATTATGTTCAAGGTCTTTGGGTGATAATGTGTTCTAATACAGAGGGTTTTTATAATAGAAAATAAGACTGCATGGTTGTAGGTCAAGTCTTTTGGATGTGATGATTTGACTTGGGACTCAGGACTAAACTGGCCAACCTGTTGATGCAACAGGTGAGAATTTATAAGGTTTCAATTTTTTTCACAGAATTGAACAACTAACTTTCCACAGCCCCTGCTCTCATTGCCAGTCCTTTAAAAGTCAAATATTTATTAAGTACTCATTATTTACTCAGCACTGTATTTGTATCCATGAGGGATACAAGACATATAAGACATGGTTTTTGTCCTGAAGAAGCTTAAAAAAACCAGGTAGAGGGACAGGACTAACATGCATGGGAAAATTTAATACAAAACTGTGTGCTCCAGGGAAAACAAAATTTCCCTATCTGCTTTTTTGAGGAGAAATTTTCCTGAGTTCATTCCAGGCTCCTCTCTCCCTTTTATTCACTCCATGTCCATTTTGTGTGTGTGTGTGTGTGGGGGGGGGTGGTGACCCATGTGATTGGTGAGATAGGCTCTAGATGGTTCCATCCATTTTCCTCTTGGAAGCTAGCTTGTTCGCATAGAGCATGGGCTCTCCTCAGTGCTTCTCTTCCAAGGTATATGTTTTACCTGGACTCATATCCACTCCCTGCTCTGGCCCAGGGTTGCCTGAGACTGGAGACAAGTCTGACTAGAAAATGTATGGGTTGGTCTTAGCAAAACCACTTTGTAATAGAGTTGGTATTTTATCCTTCATATTTATTTTTTATTTTAATCCTCAGTTTTTATAGAAACCAGGCTAGGCAGAGACATGAACAATATATGATACTGAAGCTAGCATCCAAGGGAAACAATATGGGCTGTGAATAGCTGGGGAAGACATGGGGAGGATTCATTATGTTTGGATCTTGAAAGATGGCTAGGACTTGGAAAACAGGAAGAATGTAGGAGTCTTTTCAGCCTCATTTGCAATCTCTTCAACTATTAGACTAATGTAGTTGGAAGAAACAATGATTTTTTTAAAAAATTGCAGATATCCTCATAGTGCCAGGAAAAGGATTTTCAACAACATCAGAAAGGAAAATAAATTAAGAAGAGAATTTCAGATTTTTGTACACCACTTGCCCCTACCTGGTGACTAACAGAGAATCTTCCTCAAGCAACTTGAGTACCACCAGAGGCTCTGCCAGAGACTGAATCTAACAGGCAGCTGCCAGGTGGAGGAAAAAGAGGAATATCCCTGGGTGCCTTAATCCTTTGCAGACCTACATCCAGACTTGGTGCTGGTGGAAGCCAGCCTTGGTGTACTGTTTGGTTCTTCCCATACACACCAGGCCAGCAGAGGCAGCTATAAACTGTGGATTGCTTTGTAGCTCTAAACAGGTTGCCCAGGGCCAGTCACAGGCAGCATCTGACATTGGTCTATACCAGAGTGCAGGACTAACATACCCAGTCCCCAAGGACTAACATACCCAGTGGCCAGCTACAGACATCAGAGTAGGATCCACTTAGCTTCACAAGCAGCATATCCAAAAGAGAGACCTTGGCAGGCACCAGACCCTGTGAAGGTGATTTCCACTTCATCTGGTTAGTACCTGCACAGCAGCTTGTACACTGTGGTCCAGGTTGATCCTTACAGCCAGCTAGCCTGAGGGTTGAATGTACATATAAACAGGCCAATAGAAATTAAGACTAATTACAACAGAAGGGCCCATAACCTACATAATAGACTTTCCTGGAACACCCAGCTCAGGTGATCAAGGAGACCACATCCATAGGTTCCATGAGACAACTACTACATAAGACCACCCTTTTAAGACTGAGTGGCCTTATTCATAGAAATCTACCTAATACATGGATCTACCTAATATATAGAAACAAACACAAAGAGGTGAAATAGAGTAAAAGAAGAGTAAAGAGTAAATACAAGTGATCAATGAAATCAAGAGATGGTATTTTATTTTTTACTTGTACTTTTTTAAAATTTAAATTATTGTTGTTCAAATGCAGTTGTCTGTACTTTCTCCCTACCCCTCCCCCACCCACTTCAAAAACACAAGAGATGGTATTTTAAAAAGAAAAAAATTGACAAACTTTAAACCAGACTCATCAAGAAAATAAGAGAAAAGACCCAAATAAATACAATTAAAAATAAAAGAGGAAAAGTAACAACTGACTCCACAGAAGTCAGAGTATTTTAAGAAAATATAAACAACTATATGCCAACAAATTGGACACTCAAATTGAATAAAATTGACAAATTCCTAGAAACATACAATCTTCCAAAACTGAATCAGGAAGAATCAGAAAGTATGAATAAACTGATTACAGCTAGTAAAATTGAAACAGTAATAAAAAACTCCCAACAAACAAAATCCTGGACCAGATGGCTTCACAGTTAAATCTTACTAAACACTCAAACAAGAACTAACACTTCTCCTTCTCAAACTATTCTAAAAAATTCAAGAGGAGGGATGACTCTGAAGCTCATTTTATGAGGTCAGTGTTATCCTAATTCTAAAACCAAATAAAAACACTACAAAGAAAATTATAGGCCAATATCCCTGATGAACATAGCTGTAAAACCCTTGATAAAATATTAGCAAACTGGATCCAGCAATATACCAAGATCATATACCATGATCAAGTGGGATTTATTCCAGGGGTGCAAGGTTGGTACAATATCTGCAAATCAATAAATATAATATACCACATAAGTAGAATAAAGCATAAAAATCACATGATCATACCAATAAATGCAGAAAAAAAATTGATAAAATCCAGCACCCATTTATGATAAAAAAACTCTCAGGAAAGTGGGAATAGAGGAACATTATTCAACATAATAAAGGCTGTATATGAAAAAACCACAGCCAACATCATACTCGATGGGTAAAAACAAACCTTTGCCCCTAAGATCAGGAATAAGACAGGGATATTCACTTTCACTACTCTTATTCAACATGGCACTGGAAGTTTTAGCTGCAGCAGTCAGACAAGAAGAAGAAACAAAAGGCATTCAAATTGGGAAGGAAGAAGTAAAACTGTCACTCTTTGCAGATGACATGATACTGTACATAGAGAATCCTAAAAATTCTACCAAAAAACCTACTAGAATTGATAAATGAATTCAGTAAAGTAGCAGGATACAAAATAAATATCTAGATATTGGTTGAATATTATACACCAATAATAAACTATCAGAAATTGAAGACAAATACCATATGATCTCACCTTTAACAGGATCCTAATCAACAGAATGAACAAACAAGCATAATATAACCAAAGAAACTGAAATTGAGAAGAGGCTTATGGTCACCAGAGGGGGGATGAGAAGGAATTTCAGGGGAAAAGGGGAAGGGTCTGGAGTAACAAATATGAAGGACACATGGACAAAAACTAGGGGGGGTGGAAATGGGAGGGATGTGGGGAGGGTTAGGGTGGTGGGCTGGGATGGGAGTAAAAGACAGAAAACTGTAGAAGAACAATAATTAAAATAAAAATAAAAAATAAAAAATAATTGAAAACAATCCCATTGATGATTGCATAAAAAATAATAAAATATTGAGGAATAAATTTCACCAAGTGTATAAAAAGGCCTGTACATGGAAAATTATAAGACAAGACACTGAAAAAAAATGGAGGAAGCTACAAATAAGTGGAAGCAGATACCATTTCCATGGATAGGAAGAATTAACATCATTAAAATATCCATACAACCCAAAGCAGATTCAACACAATTCCTATCTAAACACCAATGGCATATTTCACAGAACTAGAACAAATATTCCAAAAATTTGTCTGGAACTGCAAAAGACCCCAAATAGCCACAGCAATCTTGAGAAAGACTAAAGTTGGAGGAATCACTCTACGTCATATCAAAGTATATTACAAGGCCATAGTAATCAAAGTGGCATGGTACTGGAATGAAAATAAACACATAGATCAATGGAAAGGAATAGAGATATAAACCCACATCTATATGGTCAATTAATATTTGACAAAGGAGGCAAGGACATACAAAGGAGGTAAAGATAGTCTATTCAATAAATGGTGCTGGGAAAATTGGACAAATAAGTGCACAAAATTGAAACTAGACCACCTACTTACACCATGCACAAGAATAAACTCAAAATAGGCCTGGCTGGTGTGGCTCAGTGGATTGAGTGCTGGCCTGCATACAAAATCGTTTTTGGTTTGATTCCCAGTCAGGGCACTTGCCTTTGTTGTGGGCCAGATCCCCAGTAGGGGTTTGCAAGAGGCAACCACACATTGATGTTTCTCTCCTTCTCTTTCTCCTTCCCTTCCCCTCTGTCTAAAAATAAATAAACACATTAAAAAAAAATCTCATCAAAATGAAGGATATCCACTTAAAAAAAAGAATAAAGTCAAAATAGATTAAAGACTTAACATTAAGACTTAAAACAGTAAACATTCTAGAAGAAAACCTAGGCAGACATTTCTCACAGCAACATTTTTCTGATATGTCTCCTTGGGTAAGGGAAACAAAAGAAAAAAAATAAATTGGACTACATCAAACTAAAAAATTTTTGTACAGCAAAAGAAACCATCAATAAAACAAAAAGATAACCCACTGAATGGAAGCACATATTCACTAATAATACATCTGATAAGGAGTTGATATCCAAAATTTATAAAGAACTTATAAAACTCAACACCACCCCCCAATCCAATTAAAAAATCGGTAAAGGACCTGAATAGACACTTCTCCAAAGAGGACATACACGTGGCCAATAGACATATGAAAAGATGCTCAATGTCACTAATCATTAGAGAAATGCAAATTAAAACCACAATGAGATATCACCTCACACTGGTCAGAATGGTTATGAATAAATTAACAAGTGCAGGTGAAGATGTGGAGAAAAGGGAACGCTTGTGCACTGTTGGTGGGAATGCTGATTGGTGCAGCCACACTGGAAAGCAGTATGGAGATACCTCAGAAAATTAAAAATGGAACTGCCTTCTGACCCAGTGATTCCACTTCTGGGAATGAATCTGAAGAAACCTGAAAGACTAATTCAAAAGAATATATGCACTCTTATGTTCATTGCAACATTATTTACAATAGTCAAGATTTGGAAGCAGCCTAAGTGCCCATCAGTAGATGAATGGATGGTAAAGATGTGGTACATTTACAGAATAGAATACTACCGAATGTGAAAAAGAAGGAAATCTTACCCTTTGTGACAGCATAGATGGACCTGGAGTGTATTATGCTAAGTGAAATAAGCCGGTCAAAGGAAAACAAATGCCATATGATTTCACTTACATGGGGAATCTAATGAACAAAATAAATAAAAAGACTCATAGACACAGAGAACAGACTGACTGCTGCCAGAGGGAATGCTGGGTGGGCTGGGTGAAAAGGGTTAAGGGATTAAGAAAAAAACACAACTCATAGACATGGACAACAGAATGGTGATTACAAAAGGGAAAAGGGTGTTGGGGAGATAGAAGAGGGTAAAGGGGTAATAAATGGAGATGGAAAGAGACTTGACTTTGGATGTGAACACACAATACAATATACAGATGATGTATTATAGAATTATATACTTGAAACCTATATAATTTTATTAACCAATGTTACCTCAAAGTCAATACAAATAACAGATAGAGTCAGTAAAAATTACAAAACAAAGGAAAAGAAGAAATGTCATTGGTCCCAAACCACTAGTCGAGCTTACCCAAGTTCACAGAGAAGTGGGTTTGTTGGCTGGAGGACACTGATGCCTTCAAGTCTCATCAGCTGAGAGAGAGAGGGGCAGGCTCCTGTCTCCTAGGGCCACTCAGCATCTTCAGGGCTTTCCTCAGCAGAATGTTTAGGATGGACACTGAGAATTAGATGCCAGACATGGAGCCCAGTCTTCTGAAGGTGTGTTGGAAGGTGGCTCCCCTGCACACCATGTGATTGTACACAAATCAAGTAAGGGTTGTGGATGGTAACTCCTCAAGGGTCCGAGGTTGAGGTAAGTGCATGATTGTAAAGCCCACTACCAGTTCTTCGATAGGGCTTTTAGAAAATCTGAGTTAACCAACAAGTTCCTAGAGCTCTATAAAACATTGTGGATTTGAACACAAACAAACAGAAAATGTATATTATCTCCAAATTAGCCCTCCTGCTGTGTTTTCAAATGGATCTGAGATCCCCATTTACATGCTGCCATGGTAAAAAGCCTCTCGAAGCTTATTTGAAATCTGAGCTGATTGCAAAAGGATTGATTTCCTGCAAATGTGGCAAAATGACTAAGAGGGATTCAGGACAGCAAAGGACATTGACTTAGATGAGAGTAAAGATTCCTTAGCATGTTACCTGCTTTCCTGCTGCTTCCGCATCCTCCAAACTCCAAATGTGTTCGCTTTCCCTGCCCCAACAAATGACCAAATGTTCTAAGAGGCAAGTTGACATCCTGCTGTGCTTATTTTGCTTTATTTGTTCTGGATTTAGAGTTAAAAACCTTCCAGTACATGAACTGTATCAAGGGCTTTTTGTTTCATATTGTGAAATGTATTGTTATGTAGAGTTCATCTGTTAAAAAATGAACCGTGTAAACCTAAATTAAAATGCATAGGGTGGATCTCTCAGAGGGGGCTTCTGAAACACCCAGGCATAAAATGTTGCATAGATTTCCTGTTAACCAGGAAATTATTTTAGCAAGCAACCTTTCCTGAGGCCTCAGGGAGGAGCTGGGGTGTTGAGAGCCTCCAAAGCTGTAAGGTGGGTGCTTGCTGTTATATACATTTATCTCAGTTGCCAGGAACTATACATAGCCATCTGTCACATGCTTCGCCAGAAGCTACCTGTGGTTTAAAAGGCTGGAAAGGTCTGAGCAACAAGGGGGGTTGGGGAAATAATGTGGAAATAAAATATTTGCATTTTTTTTTCATTAACTCTGCTCTTGACACACTGTGTGAAGTGTTCAGCTCTCTTACTTAGGGTTCATGCTGTGAGGATGCTTTTGTCATTTTTTAAAATGACAGAACCAACTTTCTATGGTGGACACAGTCATAACATGGTGTCTAGAATTGCAGTTATCAACCCTTATATTTGAGCCATTTGCTAGTGCTCTAGATAGAGAAATGAACTGCTGGGTGAAGAGCTTTCTACAAGGAAAGGCTGAGGTTGTTCAAAACCCTCGTTTCCTCTATAGCCAAAGGGAGTAAGAGAACTCAAGTAGTCATCACTACAGTTCAGAAAAATCCTTTTAAGGCTCCATTTCCAGTAATTGTCTCAATGCTTGCGCACTACCACTGAAATCTGCCCTTTCTGTCTTCTGCAACTACATTCTAAGGAAACAGCGTGGAGAATCAGATTCTAAATTGTGGCTGTTCAATGAACTGTGGACCACTAAGGCCTTAACTAGGTATGTGAAGGGGAAATGGAAATTGGCCAGGTAATTGAAAATGTAACAGGAAATCTGTTGTGTTTTTATTTCAGCCATAAAAATCAAAGTCTAACCCATGCAATATAATCCAGAAAAAAATGAAGCAATGAATCTAAATGGCAGTTGGCCAGTAGTTCTAAAAGTCAAATTTGGGCCAGCTACTTTGTTATTTGGTTTGTGACCTTGGACAACTTAACTCCTGTTTCCTGATTTCAAAAATGGAGAGTGATGAGCATCCAATGACATAATTCATCAACAGCAGTGCTTGGCACATTGGGAGGTTCAATATTTCTTCCTTTCTATTTCCATCCCCTTTCCTATCCATGTTATATGGTTTTATTTAGTATGACAAAGTTAGACAGCAGAAGTAACAAGGTAACATCAGAAATCATGCTTCCCTGTTTATTTACAAACAAAAATTGCAATATTAAAAAAATTTGCCTTGATGATGCCAAGTAAATAAATTCCTTAATTATGGAGAATCAACACTATAAATTTTTTTTTGGCATAGTTGTATGATTTCAAGATGTTCTGTCCATTGAAGCTTGCCTATCCTGCATTTCCTCCATGATATTTCTTAGTAGTCTATTCTGCCCTTTATCAGTGAACAGTAACAGAGCATCCTGTCGATTAGGATTAGAGGGAGCTTTAGGATTTTTGAAGGAGTTAGATACTAGGAAATGGAGGACTAAGTCTTGGGGCTCTCTTTACCTCTGACTGTGGTTTCTTGGGCAGCCTCAAGTTAAAAAAATTAGTATAAAAGCATTTGTCAGGAATGAGTTCTCTCCTCCTCCTCTTTACCCTTTTTCCTTCTGGATGGAGAAAAGGTGAACCCATGTCCTCAAAGGGTTTCCAGTTTTTAGCTTGGTGATAGCAGAAGAGTAGTATTTCATGAGTCTGTAAAGGCAAGTTTGTAGACTAGGGATCCCAGCACCCAGGGGGATTGTAGGTAATTGTCCAAAGGTTAGAATCCAAGAAGAGCAGAAAAGGTGGAGAAGGGTACCTGGAGAGCACAGCACATGTAAACTTTGCTCTAAATTCTTCCAAACTTATCTAACTGCAAATCTGTAAAAATGGCATTTGTTGCTGGAGGTGGCCTCAGATTGTCCGTTGACAGATTCTAGTGTGGACGGTGGGTTGGAAACTCAGGCAAACCTGGAAAAGTTGCTGAACGACCTCTTCTGGGGAGGTGCCCCAGCCTGAGTTGTAATTTTTCCCTGTTTTTAAAAAATTGGGCCTTATTAGACCCTCTCACCCTGTCAAGTCAGCAGAATTTTAAGGGCCTGAAATGTCCCTGAGTCAGCACGGGATGCTGATGTGCTCAGCCACACCTTGGGTTTGTTTTGTAATTCAGAATTGGTTTTCCCTGCCATGGTCCATGCAGTTGGCTTTGGTTAGAGTGCAGTAAATTCAAATAAGCATTTATGAGGATAAGCAATCATGTTTTATGCAAACAAATGTTTCTTCCTCAGAAGTCACTTGTAAAAAATGCATGCTACTTTTTTCAGCATATCAAGCTAATAAAAGTTATTATGTTATCAAAATTCCCTTCATGACTGTTTATTGTTCCATTTGTGTTAAATTTAGAAGATTGTTGTCCATTTTATTTCTCCCTTCCCTCCATTAAAATTTTATACTCTTACCACTAGTATAAGAAATCATGGCTAGCTCACGTATTGCATAATTATGACAAAAAAACACACAATTATGGCTACTTCCAAGAGAGGAGAGTGTCCATTAAAAAATGTGTGTTCATTCCAAATCTAATGAAAAAAATTACTAGCTCATTGAAGCTGGAGTTTAATATTAAAACAAAGAGTTTTGTGACTCAAAGTGTCTTCCTAGTCAAATGATTTAATGCTTTTTTGGACCATTTTACCTATTTTGCTTCCTTGTGCAGGACTGCCTGGTCGCTGCTGAGGTATTTATGCAGAATGTGATGCTGGAGAACATTCCTCAGTCCCCTTCTCAACCAGTGAGGGAAGAACATAATGAAACTCAGACTTGTCACCTTGATGCCCTTATTAAGTATGTGCATTTGAATGCAGGAAGGTGTCTCTAGGGAAGAGAGTGGGAGATGCTCTCAGTTATAAGACAGTCTAGAAGGGAGATTAGGAAGAGAAATCATGGGAATGAAGGATTGGGTGGTGTGTCATTGTCAGGCACAACCCTTCTGAAGTGTTTTGCCAGGCGGGACCCTGAGCAGATAATTAGCATTTGTTAAGTGTCCTCAATGCATGGTCCATTATTCTATAGCATATACAGTGTTTAAGGACTGTGCAGTCTGCTGGGGGAAACGTTTAAAGCCACCTGAACCCACAGGTGGAACCAGGCTCCCCAGACCTTGAAGTGGTATAGGAGCCTCCTTCTAAGGCCATAGTTCTCTGCAAGAAACCCTCTGAAACCCATGTGGGTTAGGCTTGTGTTTTGCATGAGGAAGTATGCAATCTGATTACTTCCTGGTGATAGAACATAACTCTCTAGAGTCTGTCTTATTCTCTGTCAGGTTCTAAAGATGATGGCGTTTGGGCCAAACCTTGTACTCAGAACAAGCACCTGCATGTCATCTGTCCAAAGCCAGAGAAGGAGAAGGCGATGTTGGGACTTAAAGCACACACACACTTCTGCCAGGTGATGCAGGTCTCAGTCCAGTTTGGCCACTTACTAGCTGTGCCACCCTGGGCAGATTACTTAATCTTCTTGCACTTTTGTTTTTTTCATCTACAAAATAGGGTTAATAATACCAACCTTTAAGGGTTATCTTGAGAAGAGAATGTGTATAAAATATCCATCACAGAACTTGGAATAAAAGAGGTACTTTAAAAATAGTAACTCTATTACTTTTATTATGGTGATTTCCCATCGTAGTAATTCTAACATAAAACAGTTAAACTGATTTGCATGTACTATTTAGATATGTAGTTCACTCTGGTTATTTAATTCCATTTTTATTCCATATTCCGTTTGAAGTATAGTTCGTGTCGTGAATATTACTTTCAGTCTTTATGCTAGAAACACTGAGAGAATTATTGCCAGCAATGTCTAATAATTATAATATTTTTGACTCTGTGTTTTAAAGGATAACCAGTCAAACTTATAAATATCTAAGTGTAACATTTTCTTTTTAACTGAAGGGAAAATATTTTTCATTTATTGCAGTTTAACTTCTGAAAATAAACACCATAGTGAAAACATACTAGCAAGGCTTAAAATTCAGTGAGAATAAAATTAATTTAGAGAAAGATGAATGCACCCCTCCAACTCCCATTTGAGAATATGTGTGCCCTAGGAGTAATGGTGTTGGAAAGTAGCTAGCCAGAATGGGATGCTGGGTCAAGTGCTGGCTGAAAACATTATCATCCTCATCCTCTTCCTCATCATCAAACTTGCTGGGCTTAATGTATTGTAATCTGTTTTCTGGCTTCCATAGAAATGAGATTTCACCTTGTAAGAATATCAGGGGTCTTCAAATTCACAAGTGGATTTTCTGGCTCAGGGGAGAGCTGCTGATTGGTTAAAGGCATGTTGACCTCCGTAGGAAGCTGCATCCATTTCCCACAGGACCCACAGTTTCTGGTTCTGGTAACAAGGTAAGTACTTCACTGGTGCAGTTTCTACCCTTTCATCCCCAGCTGGTCTCTCTTCCTGGGTTTTTCTTCCCTCTGTACTTTCCATCAACAACCTTTCCTCCTCTATGTCACCACTGACTCCCTAGAGCTGCCCTGTTTGTGGTTTGGTCTCATTATTCATTTTGTCTTACTGTATTCTTCCACCTTGCATTTCTATGTACTTCCTGGGGCACTGATTCTTGCTTTTGCCCCTGGTGGTCACTGCAGTCACATTCTCAGCCACCTCTGGTTTGACCCTTGACCTGCTTCACCTTTGGCTGAGCTTCAAGTCCCTCCATCTGAAAGGAACTCATTCGAGTGAATTAATCACTGAGTGAATTGATGCTCTATTTTGAGCCTCACCTAAGTCAAGAAGGCAAAGGATGATGGTCCCAGAACTACTAAGTGTTCCAGAGAACAGCTATGAAGCACAATTGACCCAGGTGTGGAAGCTACGTAAACTCATTTCCTTCATATACACCAGAGGAAAGAACACATCTGAAAAGGTAGGATATTTGATATTTGGTGGCATCAATGTCCTGTACCTAAAGACTATCAGGAACTCAGGTGACTCTATCAATTTCTGAACTGTGGGGCATCTCAGTGAAAGGGTGTTCAGAAGGACTTGTAGGATTTGGGCTTGTGTTGGTGATTTGGGGGGAGGTTTTAAGGAAGCAGGCAGTGCTTTGCTCTCATTGGATGCTGTCAGGAGGTGGCAGTAATTTCATGGCTGGCTGCTTAACCATCTTATCTACAGAGAGGGTGGACTAGAGGAAGACGTCATTGGGAAGGAAGGAGCAGTTACCCATGTTATCCAGGAGGGGAGTGTTTTAGGATTTGTGGGTCGGACAATGTTCATGTTTTGTTTGTTTTCACACGTATGGCATGGTGTTGTTTTTGTCTTGATCAATCATAGCCACAAAGTGTCCTTGTCTGATATTGTTGTTCCATACAATTGTTTGTATTCAACAGAAGAAAACCCAGGCCTAGGTGTGTGCGTCAGGCCAGTTTAAGGATGTCAGGGGCTGCTCCTTTTCTTTCTCAGTATTATTCTTGCTTGAGCCATTTTGTTTGGATATTTAGACAGGCTGTAAGATTGGGGACATCAGGGTGAGAAGCACCTATTTGTATGCTTGCATGTGTGATGTATTTTATGTGTACATAAAGGTTGTCTAGGTAGTTGTTGAATGTTTGTTGATATGTATGTTAAGTACGAAGTTCTCTCCTTGAAAGGTAAAGAAATCCCCATCCTTATTAACTGAGGAAATTTCGCAGTCTCTTTTGCAACTCCCATTTATTACCCTCAAACTTGCAAATGAATAAATTAGGAAGCCAGGCTCCCAACTTAAAGTTTGCTAGTGTACTTTGGGTGACAAGGTCAGGTACCTTTGATGTTGGATGGAATTGACTGCCTCCATAAATTGTGCTGGGATCTTGTAGATACAGCATTGTCGCATTCTTTGCTAAATGCCAGAGGCCCTGTGGATGGTCAGAAACAAGCAGCTTCCATAAAGCGGTTGCTGGGCTGGGGAACAGGGCTGGCAACAGCACATGTTTGTGTGGCTAAATTTAGCTGAGCTCCATTTGAAAGACAGCCGCCTGGTCTGCAAAAGAAAACTTAGACCTATAATGAATCATTGCACACCAGAGTGAGTTAATACCATAATATATTCGAGAAATCATTTATTATGATGGCAAATTATATAACGCATCAATATGCTGACTTTAATTCCAGTGCCATATGGCTTTAGGCTTACTTTTGTGCCTTTGGGGGGTGGGCTGGGATGTTTTAAAGCTTTTTTCATAGAGAAGATCATAAAAACACACTGTTATTTTATCAGGTGAACGGAAATCTCAGTAAAATATATACTAGGACAGAAAATGGAGATGAAGGAATAAAAATGCAGTATGACTTTTATTATTTTGCAGTCATTGAGAACTGTGGGATATTTATATCTTCTTTTCATGTTTCCCAAGGCAGTGGGTGACTTCAGAATGCTAGGCTTCCACTGTGGGGCTGTGGCAAACCAGTCTCTGGGCACTTGCATTAGGACGGGGCCAGGAATACATAAATCTGAGTCAAGAACCTTGCCGAGACGATAGCCAAATTGAGTGGTGATCATTCTAGGAATACCTAAAATTTCCTAGGTGCTTATAATATATCGGGTACTTGGCTAGTGATTTTCATACATGATCTGATTACTTCTCATAATGAAGCTGCTAGGTTGATATCACTGATGCTCTCATTTTACAGAATGGGTACGCTGAGGCTTTGAGAAGCTAAATCGCTCATCCAAAGTCACATAGATAATAAATACAAGCCTTAAATTGATGTTGTTGAAGAGAAAATAAAAATATATAGTGTTTGGAATACCAAAAAGTGTTTTAGAAGGAGGAACATTTCTAATTAGATTTCTCAGTCTAATTATGGCGGCAAGCCCTCATTGAGCACTCACCCTGAGGCTGCCTTATAAACAAGTCACCTACAGGTCTGAGAGCCTGCAGGAGCCTTGGGGGGAGCAGGGGTGGCCCGGGATATGGAAGGACATGGGCACAAATCACTCATGATTGTTACCAGGAAAGTGAGGGGTTCCAGTGAAGACACCTGTAGCCACATTCTGTATCTTTTGCATGTATCTCATCATTTAAAATGCTGCCTACACATCCCTGCAAAAGAGGTTATGATTTCCCATTCTTTAGAAAAAGCTTTGAGATTAAGAGGCATCACCCATCTTGCTTAAAGAAGACAAGACTAAAAGCTGTGCTTTCCAAGTGCCAGAATCATTTCAAATCACGGCAGGTGCAGGCCACTGACATTGCACTCAGATAAGTGTCTTGACTAGTTGCCCTTCTCTGTACCTCTGTTCTCCAGAACAGTTACATGCTCACCCCTGCATCACCTGTGAACTGTGGGGCAGCTGGGTGCTGAGATTGATGCCCCCCAAAGTCTTGCGATCAGCAGGACTGCATGATCAGCTGGTGCCCGGCTGGTGACTCTGCCTAGATTCTTGGCTTGGGGTCATACTTCTTGTTGTCCGCCTTTCTGGTATGTGCCATCCTCTGACCTGAGACACCTGTGCATCCATTAAATCCTGTCTGCCTCCTACCTTCTGTTCTTCATCTCAGGTACTCTGCACCATCTAGGACTTGCCCCAGGTCCAGGGCCCTGTGATTCATTATCTCTTTTAGCTCTCCAAATCACTGTTATCCTTAATTTTGGGGGTAGTTTATAATATAACAAATAAGGTTTTATTTTTTGAGCATAAAATTATATTAAAATGTTGACTATGCTTTTAAAAATATGTCTATTTCCCTGCACTTAGATCCTGAGACACCTCCGATGTGCCTCCCTGAGACGTTACATTGGAGTCAGTACAACCCTCTGGCTCAGTGGTTCTGAAGCCTGGCTGCCCATTAGAACCTTTGGGGAACTTGAAAGATGTCTGGGCTCCACTCCAGAGACTCTGATTTAGCTGCTGTAAAGGGTGGGCTCAGGAAACCACAGACAATTCTCAGGCACAGCCACGGCTCGGGACATGGAGCTTGCATCATCGGCATTCTGGAATTCTTACATTCTTGTCTGATGTGAGGTGAAGCACTGAGATTTACCTTTTAGGTAGAGTTGCCAGATTTAGCAAATAAAAATACAAGATGCCAAGTGAAATTGGGATTTCAGATAAATGACAATAATTTTTTGGAGTAAGTATGTCCTATGTAATATTTGGAACAACAATAAAAATTTACTAAAATTATTTGTTTTCTTAATTATCTGAATTTCAAATTTAAGTGGGCATCTTGCATTTTATTTAGCAACTCTATTTTTAGTGAGAATCCTCATACTTTGGAGATTTTTTTTTCCTTTTCCTGGTTTGATTGATACTGAAACTAATACTGTTCTTTGTTCTCATGTTTCATTGCAAAGGTGCCTGAAATCAAGTTTGTGTGTTTAACCCCTCCCAGAAATCTTATAGGAGAAAGTCTTATATATTCAAAGGAGCAAATGTTTCAGCTAGCAATGGATTTCTCACTGCCCAGCTCCTTTGTACTTTTGGATACTCTGGTGACTTATCCAAGCAACTTTATCATCATATCATTGTACCAGTTTTGAATTAAATGAGCCCATAAATCAATCTTCTTGGCTTGGAACAGGAGAGGATTTCAAAACGCTCTTTTGGAAGAACTGCAGGAGACCTAGGAACAAAGCATTGGGCTGGGAGGGGAGGAATGTGTGGTGGGATGTGAAGAAAGCACGTTGCAACATTGGCTTTGTCAAATGCGAGCAAAGTGATTATGAACCAAGGTTTCATCAATAATGCATTATTATTTTGAAGACATTAGAGGTAACTAAGTGTTTGTAAGCTTTATGATAGTTCTGATGTTTTAATGGGCCCTTTAATGAAGTGAATTATTAAAAAGCATACTTTGGATGACATCATGGTCTCTTTAAGTTTTGGGATCAATAGAAATGGCCTGTGCTTGCCAATATGACTAAAGCGATGCCAGTAATTTGTGTTGTCAGGGTATTATACTGGGGCATCGAGAACCTGCCTTTCCCTACTGCCCATCCCCCTCCAACAGGTATCGAGAAAACCGGATACAGAGCAAGGACCCAATACTGAAAGCCTCATCTTTAGATCTCCTATGGAAATTATACATATGTTATCTTTTATTAAGTTATACTAAAAATAACAAGAAAATAGGGATGGTGTTTTGTCTCACTTTCAGTCTTTCCCTTAATGATCTGATTGTTTATTTTGCCTGACTGCAAACATCTGAATGGCTCTGAATATCAAGGGTGTTGACTAGTGCTTTGATACTTAAAAACAAAACAAAACAACAAAACACACTTTTTTTTTCAAATGGAGTATTCTGTACAGGACCAATATGTATGTAGCACAGATAAAAGTGGGCCTTTTCATTTGAAGAGGAAGCCAGAATTGTTGCTCAGTTCCTCCCACTGTCACCTGAAGTATCTTTGTAGAACAGAGCCCCACTAGTTTTATGGAGCTCAGTTTGAAAACCGCTGGTAGAGATGAACCATCTCATTTATTTAAACTTTTCACTTAGCCTCACGTTGTTGAAATATTTGTAATTGTTAAGATGATTGTCAGTAGGGCCAACTCTTGTTTCTTTGTGCAGGATCTGTAGAACAAAGCAGCTAGGGCTCTTACTATGAAAATCTTGTTTGCAGAGTGCTCAGTTTTCATTGTATTGCTGCAGATAAAGAAGTATTGAGAGATTTGCATTTAATGGCAGTGGAAAATGGAGCTTGTCATTCACTGTAACTGATCCTCTTGAATTGGAGGGCTGTAAACACTTAGGGTTTTGGTTTTTTGCATTCTTTTATTGTTGTTCAAGTACACTTGTTTCCATTTTCCCCACCACCGCTTCCTGCCCCGCCCCCACATACCTCCCCTCCCACCCAACATTTAGGGTTTTGTACTTGTAATTGAGAGGGATGGTAAAGAGCCCTGAGCGCAAAGACAGTTGGAACATGGAGAGAAACAGTCCCTGAGCTCTTGGGGCAGTGAAGACAAGGCCCTGGCAAATGGGAAGGTTTCAGGGAATAGCCCCTCCTAGATGTGCATTAGCTTTTGACCTCTTCCACAACTCAGGAATCAGGTTCTTAATCCTGTACCATACTCAATAAATGACATGAGAGAAATAAATGAGCAAAACAAAAAATATCAAAGAGTTAAAAGCACTTTATTCAGATGCCAGGGATCTGAGAATATGTCAGGTTATGTACCCTAAAAATCATTTCAACATCTCATCTCAAGCTGAACTTTTGTTAAAAAGAAAAGGGTAGGTAAGGGGTTTGAAAAAGGTTAATTAGATAAGAGTTGCAGTCCATGGGTGATTTTCCTATATATCTTTATTTACTGATCAACAATTATTTTTTAAAATATATTTTATTGATTATATTATTACAGTTGTCCCATATTTTCTCCCCGATATTCCCCTCCACCCTGTACCCCTGCCCCCCACCAGCATTCCCCCCATCTTAGTTCATGTCCATGGGTCGTACATATAAATTCTTTGACTTCTCCATTTCCTATACTATTCTTAACCTCCCCCTGTCTATTTTGTACCATTTATGCTTCTTATTCCCTGTACCTTTTTCCCCATTCTCCCCCAACCCCTCTTCACTGATAACCCTCCATGTGATCTCCATTTCTCTGATTCTGTTCCTGTTCTACTTGTTTGCTTAGTTTGTTTTTGTTTTTGTAGGTCTAGTTGTTGATAGTTATAAGTTTGTTATCATTTTACTGTTCATATTTTTGACCTTCTTCTTTTTCTTAGATGAGTCCCTTTAACATTTCATATAATAAGGGCTTGGTAATGATGAACTCCTGTAACTTGAACTTATCTGGGAAATACTTTATCTGCCCTTCCATTCTAAATGAAAGCTTTGCTGGATGGAGTAATATTGGATGTAGGTCCTTGGCTTTCATGACTTGGAATACTTCTTTCCAGCCCCTTCTTGCCTGCAAGGTTTCTTTTGAGAAATCAGCTGATAGTCTTATGGGAACTCCTTTGTAGGTACCTGTCTCCTTTTCTCTTGCTATCTTTAGGATTCTCTCCTTCTCTTTAATCTTGGATGATGTAATTATGATGTGCCTTGGTGTGTGCTTTCTTGGGCAACTTCTTTGGGACTCTGTGAGCTTCCTGAACTTCCTGGAAGTCTATTTCCTTTGCCACATTGGGGAAGTTCTCCTTCATTATGTTTTCAAATAAGTTTTCAACTTCTTGTTCTTTTTCTTCTCCTTCTGGCACCCCTATAATTTGGATGGTGGTATGTTAAAAGTTGTCCCAGAGGTTCTCAAGCCTCTCCTTTTTCCGAATTCTTGTTTCTTCATTCTGTTCTGGTCGGATGAATGTTTATTTCTTCCTTCTGGTCCAAACCATTGATGTGAGTTCTGGTTTCCTTCCTGTCACCATTGGTTCTCTGTACATTTTCCTTTATATTACTTTTCATAGCTTTCACTTTTCTTCCATTTTGTGATCATACTCAATCATTTCTGTGAGCATCCTGATTACAAATGTTTTGAACTGGGAATCTGATAGGTCAGCTATCTCTTCACCACTTAGTTCTATTTTTGGAGCTTTGATCTGTTCTTTTATTCAGGCGATATTTTTTTGTCTAGGTACGCCTGTTATGTAGTAAGGGATGGAGCCTTAGATATTTGCCAGGGTTGGGCTACCCACCTTCCTGTCCTGTGCCGTGGAGCTGTATGTGTGGGAGGGGTCCAAGAAAGAACAATGTGGCTTGCTCAGCTGTCAGCCAGCTTTCAGTCACTTTCCCTCCTTCCCACAAGCAAATTGGGCCCTTCTGGTGCTGATTCCAGGTTGGGTGGGTTTGCGTGCATTCTAAGGCCCTGCGGGTCTCTCCAATGAACACTCTTCTGAGGCTGGGAGTTTCTTCTGCTGCCTCGACCCCTACAGGTTTTTTCAGTCAGAGGTTTTGAGGCTTTATTTCCTGATGCTATAACCCTGGGTTGCACAGTCTGTCTTGTTGCCCAGTTGTTCCTCCTGGCTTATCTGCACACAAATGTGGGACTGCCTGGTCTGCCAGCTGCCAACTCACCTTCTCCACTGGCTACCACCTTGCCCTGTCCTCCAGCTGCTGCCTTGCCTTGAGTCCTCTCCGCCCCAGCTGTCTGTCTCCTCCCCTCCTACCAGTTTGCATGAAAGTTTCTCCTTTAACTCCTTGGTTGTCAGACTTCCATACAATTCAATTTTCTGGCAGATCTTGTTAGTTTTTGCTTTTTAAATTTGTTATTGTCCTTCTTTTGGTTGTGTGAGGAGGCAAAGTATATCTACCTACACCTTCATCTTGGCCGGAAGACTCAAAGAGGTTTTTAAATTTAGATTACCTTCAGCTGAAAATAATAGAAAAGACACCCAAAAGTGGCTTAAAAATAGGAATATATATTCTCTCACAGAACACATTCTTAGGTAGGGCAATAACATGGCTCAGCATTATCTGACCATCTGTCTGCTCTGCCATTTATAGGGTGTGTACTCTGACTTGTCCTCACATGGTTGCAATGTCCCTGACATATTCTAGGCATTACATGAAGGTGGAAATTTTGATGGAAGAGGAGGGATCTTTCTTCCTGTAGGTCTCTTTTTGTTCAGTGAGAAAAACTATTCCAAAGGCCCCTTGTAGATATTCCCTCGCACATCGTTGGCCAACACAATTAGATAAGCTCAGGCCTAAAACAGTCATAGGAAAATAAAATATTTGGCTTGGCAAATCACTACCTGGAACTGAAGAAAAAGGGAAGAAATTTCAATCATAGAATCTGTCAGGGGTCCTACTGTCGAAGGTGGGCACAGGTAACCAGGCTCTTAGTGATGATGGACAATGAATTGAACCAAACACACAGACAGTTATAGCAGAAAGAGAGAGAGAACAGATTTATTAAGTGATAGTACGTTCCACAGAACATGGGAGTGGGCCAACTCCAAGCAGAGATTGACTTGCAGTAGCTGGAGGGATTCTGTTCTTATAGGGTGGATATTTCCTGGCTAGTTTTGGCAGGCTTTTATTGTGCATGTTCAAGTAATGATATTACTTTTAAACTACTGCACATGCAGTCTCCTATGATTTTTTTTTTTTTTTGATTTCCCACTGGAAAGGAGGGGGGTACCACAATGCTAATTTATTATTTTTTTCTCTTTAAAAAAATTTTTTTTTATTTTAGTTGTTCTTGTACAGTTAATGGGAGGGGGGAGGGGAGAGCTGGGGCGGTGGGCTAGAATGGGAGCAAAAGACAATGCTAATTTATTAAATTGCTGTTATAATGAAGCAGGGGTCATGTAGCATCTTCTGTGCAGGTGCAGTCATGATTCACCGTGATTCAGCACTTTTCCAGAAAGTGGGGACAGCAGGTTCTCTGTCCTGTATTGGTGTCCTTTGTCTTTGTCCTGGACCGCCTCTAGAGTTTCCTCACTCCTGACTATCACCTGTCTCACTAGGTTTGTTACTCTTTGCAATATATTTTTGGACACTTCAGTGATTTCTAGTAAGCCACAGGAATGTTGTAAAAATTTTAAAGCCAAGTTACTGTGAACTATTCTTAATAAAAAATGAATAAAAGAAAGAACAGTTTTGGAAAAATACTACATTGTATAGCACACACCAAAACAAACTCCAGATGGATTTGAGGCAAATACAAAAAACAAGCAAAAGAAAACAAAGCACTTCTTCATAAATTGTAGAGAGACTAAAAGAAAATAGCAGTTCATATCAGGGGAAGAATGTAAATTCTCTTAGCTTTGCAGCAATAAAAAACAATGGAACAAATATCATATAAGCATTGATATGTTTGAATATAAAAATTATGGATTTTTGTATAACAAGAAAGCAAACTAATAAAAATGGACAACTGGCTGCAAAAACATTTGGATGAAAAATTATAAAAGGTTAATATTTCTAATCTATAATTTTCTCTTTAAATTTATAAGAAAAAGTGTTTATTAAGACTAGGATAAACATAAAATACTGAAGGAGGTCATTCACAAGAGAGGAAATAAATAGTAACTAAACATGTACAAAAACCATACTACCTCCTTAGAAATCAAAGTAATTCAAATGAAAACAAATTTCAAATGCAGTTTGTATCTTCTAGTAAAACTTTAAATAATCATAATACAATTATGATTGTAATACCTATACACTAAATCATTTCTGATAAACTGATACACCTTTTTCTAAAAGAAAATATATGTAATGAGAGTCACAAGATGTTTATATTTTTTTAACCAATAATTCAAATATAGAAAGTTTATTCTAACTAAATAAATCAAGAAAATCAAGAATCTATATATCAAAGGTATTCAGTGCAGTATAGTGGAAAAAACTTGAAACCACTGAAATGTGAAATATATGGAAATGGTTTAACAAATATGATACAATTTTATTCAAATATCTAAAATGTTAACTATGGATAGGAATTTCTGTCAAGATGGTGGCATAGGTAAACACAACACTTAGAACCTTCTACAACCACATCAAAATTACAACTAAACTACAGGACAATCATCATTCAGAACTGCCTGAAATCTAGCTGAACAGAATTTCTAAAACTAAGGACATAAAGAAGAAGCCACATCAAGAGTGGTAGGAGAAGCAGAGACAGAGAACAACCTGCTCCCACACCCATGTTTAGTGGTTAAAAATTGGGAGGGAAATCTTGGCTGCGGAAGACCCACTGAGGAGCCTGGTGTTCTAGCCCCACACCAAAACCTCTAGCCCATGGTTCCAGTGCTGGGAAGAAAAGTCCCCATAACTTCTGGCTATAAAATCCAGCAGAGATTGTGGCTGAGGGAGGTGGAGGGCTTCTGGAGTCCCAAGCATTTCTCTTGAAGGGCCCCTAGCATGGATATATACTAAAATTACTCCCTCTGAGCTCCAGCACAGGTGCAGCAAATTGAAAGGTGCCACAGAGGAACTGAATTGTCTGCATTCAGGAGGAGGGCTGCAGGAGCAGCTTTCTCCCAGACAGAAGCACTGGCAGGGGCTCTTGTTCCTTTTTTGAGGCCTCCCTCCAAAGGGCTGACAGCTGGGTGCCATATATGAGTCTCCATCAACCTGGCTAACACTGTTAGCCCTGCCCTTGTGATTCCCTGAGACCTGCCCCACCCAACTTGCAGCTTGCCCTACTCCTTTCCAGTGGCTTTTCATATAAATGGCCTTTAGGAAAGGCTTTAGACAAGGCTTTAGACTTTCCTAAAACCTCTCAAATAAGCAGCATCTGTCCTCTGTATTCCCATATCTCTTGCTGAGTGGCCCCAGGTCTGGCATTAGCAGCAGATATCCTTGGTTTGAAGTGTGGCCTTTCCTGGGAAACTCCAAGCTGAGCACAGTAATAGCCATCTGCACATTGCTCTGTAACTCATCTGGGTGGTCCTAGGCAGGGCACAGTAGTGGTTGACCTTGGGCTGCACCTCTTGGGAGGCCCCAGAGCCAGTGCATCCAGTGGTCAGCTTCAGACCATGACAGATTACAAGCCAATCATCTCCACAAGTGACATGTTTACAGGGTGGACTCAGTGAGCACCAAAGTTCCACCGAAGTAAATCTGCTGTGTGGGTTTGGCCCCTGTGCAGCAGCTTTTAGCTTTGGTAAAAACTCGTCCTCACAGCTGATAGCCTTGGGTCTGTCTCTCCCAGTGATGTGTCAATAACAATCAGGGCTAAACTGCAAGAGGACCATGCACACAGCCCACATGGGGGGCACACCTTGAGACCCCAGCTCACGTGACTGAGGAAGCAGAGGCACTTGGCTCTTCAGATCACCTGCTACATCAGATCACTCTACTAGGCCCAGGAGATGTAGCATCTCTACCCAGTACACAGAAAAAAACCAACAAAAACCACAAAGAAACAGGTCCCAAATGAAAGAATAGGACAAATGTCCAGAAAAAGAACTAAGTGAAATTAAGGCAAGCAAACCAGATGCAGAGTTCAAGACAATGATTATAAGGATGCTCAAGGAACTTAATGAGAACTTCAACAGCATTAAAAATACATGGAAACCATAAAAAAGAACCAGTCAGAAATGAAGGATACACCAACTGAAATGAAGAATACATCACAGGGAATTTAACAGTAGAGTAGATAAAGCAGAGGATCAAAACAATGGTTTGGAAGATAAGAAAGCAGAAGACATTCATCAAAAAAGTAAAAAGAAAAAGAATCCAAAAAATGAGGATAACGTAGGGGGCCTCTGGGACAACTTCAAGTGTACCAACATTCACATCATGGGGGTGCCGGAAGGAGAAAAGAGAGCAGGAAATTGAAAACCTATTTGAAAATATAATGACAGAAAACTTTCCTATCCTGATGAAGGAAATAGACACACAAGTCCAAGAAGTGCAGAGAGTCTCAAACAAGATGAACCTAAAGAGGCACACCCCAAGACATATCATAATTAAAATGCCAAAGGTTAAAGACAAAGAAAATCGTAAAAGCAGCAAGAGAAAAGCAGTTAGTTACCTACAAGGGAGCTCCCATAAGAATGTCTGCTGATTTCTCAACAGAAATTTTGCAGGCCAAAAGGGACTGGCACAAAATATTCAAAGTGATGAAAAGCAAGGATCTACGAAAAAGATTGCTCTACCCAGCAAAGCTATCGTTTAGCATCAAAGGAAGGACATGTAAAGAGCTTCCCAGACAAGAAAACATTAAAGTAGTTCATTACCACTGAACCAGTACTGCAAGAAATGTTAAAGGGTCTTCTTTAAGAAGAAAAAAATAAAATATGAAAAATAAAAATGGCAATAAATACATATCTATCAACATTGAAAGACACACACATACTGAAAGGGATGGAAAGGATATTTCATGAAAATGGAAGCAAACAAACAAAAACTAGGGTAGCAATTCTTAAACCAGGTATACTAGACTTTAAAACAAAGACCATAACAAGAGACAAAGAAGGACTCAGCAACTTCACCTTTGGGTATTTTTTCCAAAGAAACCCAAAACACTGAATTGAGAAGACATATACATCCATATGCTTATTTCAGTATTTTTTTATAAGAGCCAAGATATGGAAGCAATCTAAGTGTTCTTTAAGAGATTAGGATAAAAAATAAGTGGTGCATTTATACAATGGAATATTTTTCAGTCATAAAAAATGAAATCTTGCCATCTGCAACAGCTTGGATGGACCTAGAGGGTATTGTGCTAAGTGAAATAAGTCAGAACTGAGAAAGACAAACAAATGTCAGATGATTTCACTTATATGTGGAATTTAAAAAACAAAATAAACAAACAAGTAGGACATAAACAGACTCATAGATACAGAGAACATTTTCTTAGTTGACAGATAGAAGGGGCTTTGGAATGGTAGGTGAAAAAGGTGACGGAATTTAGAAGTACAAATTGGTAGTTACAGAACAGTCATGGGGATGTAAAATCAGCATGGAAAATATAACCATATACGGTGTCAGATGGGTACTAGAGTGATATAACTTTCTAATCATGGGGCTGTATACCTGATACTAATACAATATTTTAGGTCAACTGTAATTTAAAAATAAATAAATAAATAAATAAATATATGAAAACTAAATAAAGCAATAATCAAATGATTTGTCAAAAGAAAATAACCAATGATTAACTGGCCTGTTTAAAAAAGAGTCTAAGTAGTAATAATAATAAAAAGAAGAACAAAATAAAACAGCAACAATATAATACTATTTTTTTCTTATCACATTTGCAGTTGGGCAATATGTATCAAAATAGTTCAAAGTGTGCATATTCTTTGAACTGGCAATTCGACTTCAAGACTACATCCTTGGGATCAAAGTAAACATGTGGGGAAAGAAAGGATGTTTGCAGCATTGGTGTTATGTATGGGTTACAACTGCTAGTGCCCTAAAGGGGCAGGCAATAAGAAGGGGTAAGTTAAATCATGGTAGGTGCACCATGAATTATGAGAGGTCCATAAGAAGTTTATTTATTGATAAGGGAAACTGCTACTTATTACTAAGTGACTTATTTGCCACTTCTTACTAAATATAAAATGCAGGCCACAGAACAATTGTTACAATATGAATTCATTTAAATAACGAAATGTGTACATCCATATTTATGCCCAGGAAAAAAATCTTAAAGGATGTAATCATATAAATAATAAAATATGTGTCTCTGAAAAAAATAAAATGTCAACTATGAAGGCATTGTAACAGTAAGAAAAATGTTTCTGATACAACATGAAAAAATGGGAGAAATCATAGTTGTATTTGCTAATGCACTGGAAAAACAGGAGCCTGGGTCCTCGCTGACATTACAGAGGCCTTGTGGTCACCCTGCTTTGCCTGCCTGCAGAGTTGTTAGGTAGGAATAAATTCTGCTTAAGCCACTCTAGACCACATTTCTAACCCACAGAGAATGCAGCATCAGCTTGGAGTCTGAGATAAGAGAAAAGATGAGGTTGGAGCTATAAACCATGTTAAGAAATGTAAGCCCTATTTGAAGAGCAAATGGAAACTTTTGGCAAATAATTTCTCCAGACTTTAGTTTCTTAAACTAAACTTCATCTGTAAAGAAGGAACAATAGTCTGCCATGTGGTCTGTAAAGATTTAATGAGATAATGTATGTAAAATGTCCAACAGTATTGGCTCTCCATAAGCAAATTAATAATCTGCAGCTATTTTTATGGGGTTAACAATGATAAAGAAGAAAAGAATTTCAATGATCCATACAACCATGCTTTCTGTGGCTCCTTCATTCATTCATTCACCAAAAAAATGTTAAGCAATAATTGTGTGCCAGTTTCTATGTTAGGCCAGGATGGAAATGATCTTTGCTCTCATAGAATATAACAACTCTGGTGGGATGTGAATGAAAACAGGCAAACAAACTGGGAAACAAGATAATTTCACATGTGATTGAATTGTTCTCTGGGTTGTGTAAGTAACTTGGTAACAGAAATCTACTTCTTGAAAGTGGGTCTTTCATAACCAGAGGGAAGAGCTTCTGATGCGTCTAGAAATACCAAAGAATCTAAAGCATCAAGGAAACATGTGTGGTAAAATGACTGTACTTTTTAGATAGCATTATTAGACAACATGGGGTATAGACTGGGGAGAGAGAAAGGATACTGAGGAAGAGCAGGAGCACCAGGAGCAGCCCTCTCATTAGAATATTTCTTTGGCTCTTTGCGAGGTTCCTTCTCCATCCTGAACACAGACCACAGCCTAGTGGTACTTCCTGGCCAGGGAGTCCAACTGTACATTATAACTTATAGGAAGTAGCCTACATAAGCCTAAGCATTTGGTAGGAAACTAGAGATAATTTTAAGGGAGTGTAGTATAGATTCTGGAATTAGACTGTCTGGGCTCACACTGAACCCTACCACTTCAGAGTTGTGTGATCTTAAGAAAGTTACTAAGGTCCTGGCTGGGTAGCTCAGCTAGTGAGAGCATTGTCCTGATCTCTCAAAGTTGCAGGTTCAATCCCTGGTCAGGACACATGCAAGAATCAACCAATGAATGCATAAATAAGAGGAACAACAAATTGATGTTTCTCTCTCTCTCAAGTCGATAAATAAAAATTAAAAAGTAAAGTTACTTAATGTTGCTAAGTCTCTCTTTCCTAACTATACAATAATGAGTGATAATAGTAATTATCACCTAAGGTCCTTTAGAAAACTGAATGGACTAATCTAGGCAAAGCGCCAATGCATAGTAAGCACTCAGTAAATACTAGCTAGTTTTGTTGTCAGTTTCCCTGGTGGTGGAGTCTCACCCATCAGAGACAATCATCAGTTTTGGAAATTCATGATCTCTCTCTCTTTTTAAAAGAACATGCATTATTTTTTAAAGAAACTTTCTATTTTAATATGAATGTTTGTGTCCATGCAGATCTTATGAAGAATCTCTAAAGATTACTGTCAGTGGTTTGGTGTTCTCAGAAGAAAGCTCTCTAAGTGTGTTGGGATGTACGTCATGCAGCTCAGGAGATGGGTCTACAAAGCAAATGTGCTCCACTTCGGCCCCCCACTGGGGTGTCCATTGGAATCCAGACCATCTCACCATGACCTGTGTGCACTGTTGTGCTCACATTTCTTCTTTAGAAGCTTAAACATGGCCAGTGTCACTAAGCAGAAGCTAGGGGCTTCTCCTCCTTTCAAAGTCATAAATGTTCATTCATTGAACAGATATTTACTGAGCACTTACTGCATGCTGGCAGCGTTCTCCAGAGCACACAGCGTGGGACTCTCTGGCACCTCTCTCAGAAAGGTCATGTGTTTGCATAGCCACTTGATAGCTGACAGTTGTCTATAGCTGACACAAAGCTGTCTATAACCAGATGAACAGCTTGTTTGCTTGTGAATGATCATCAGCTCTGGGAGGTTGACCATTTTTCCTGGGTTTCGTCAATTGCTGCAGGTTTACCAACCTGTAGGTAAACTTCTTCCCTTTGTGAGAAAGTACTGCGGCACAAAGTTTCCTGTGGTGACACTGTGGTTTTAAGATCCACTTCTCCTTGACTGGCAGCTCTTTTGAGTCTTTGTTTGTACTGAGAATCACTTTTTTCCTTCTGTACTTGAGCCTCCCGCCATATTGTGGTATTAACTGACTGTGAAAACCATTTCTCTGTGTGGACAGGGCAGACCTAGGCAGATGAAGTGACCTTTTCTTGACCAAGGAAGACAGTTTTGAGCTGTGAAGGTGAGACACTGTTGTCATTGCTTTACTAGTTGGTCCTTCACTAAAACAGGTTCTGGTGGGCCTGGTGTCAATATGAATGTTAAAGCTGAACAAATAATGGATTATAAAAGAAATCTCAAATAAACATAAAGACAGTTTAAGCATTGGTCTTCCTCAAAAGGATCCCTCTCATTCTGTAGTCTTCTATCAAAGCAAGAGGTGAGCAGACATTTTAACTTAGGGATGATTTCTACTGTGGACAAAGGAATCCCTAGCCACAGGCTTATGTTCTCAGGTAGTGAGCTGGCATTATTAGTTCAGCAGTTCAATGGTATTAGAGCTAGGAAGTGCCAAATGTGTTGCTTTCTTTTATGAGGAAAGTAAAACTTCCTCCAAAGGCCCCTCCATGTCTGACTTCCCTTGATAGGTAGGTCATTACCAGGACTGGGTCACATGACTACCCCTCCATGCAAGAATGTCTGGGAAAGTGGGCAGTGGGTGGTCATGACTGATTTATACCAACCAAAATTCATCCCCTGGGATGGGACATATTTTTACCTACATCAAAATTAAGGTTTTATGATCAAGAAGGAGAAGTAGGCAGTCAACCATGTGTGCCCTGTAGTTCATTTTCCTTGTCATTTTTGCCATCAGGAGCCACATAAAACAGGATGTTGGAAAGCACTGAAGAGGACCACTATTTTCCATTTATTCTCACCGATTCAAAGCACAGCAGGCCCCAGGAACACCCACTTTGTGATGGCATGTTCTCAGGTTGCAGTTGGTGTCTCTTCAGGGGCCTCCTGTAATTCATTCCCACGTGGAGACCAGCAGGCTTACCTCATGCCCTATTCTCCCTCCAAGCTTGTTTCAAAACCTTTGATGGCTGCAGAGTAAACAGCAGAGCTTTTCTAATTGTCACAGTCATGCATACCTTTTGGGGCTGGTAACAGAGGGGGAAATAGGATGTCAGAAATAGATGACTGTTTCCACCAACAGATGCTATGTGTTTAAAATGAAAAGCAAAACAAATCTCCGAACCTGAAACATTAGAGATCCAGACATAATTCACGATGGAAAAAGTTTAAAGTTATTATTACAGCTCTAACCAACAGAAAACCGTTTTCATTACTGGTGGCAGGTAAATAGAGTGTCTACCATTGACGTTTTATTTCAGATTTGTATTATGTTAATGTTCTCTTGTCCTACAATGTTTCCTTCCTGGGTAACAATGAATTAGAGTTATGATCAGTTGGTTTATAGTCCCATTTCTGGGATTGGAGATTGGAGGTAGTTGCAGGGATGGGGCGGGGGGTTAGATGGGGGATATTGGAGACACATTTGTCACCATGTGTTTCCAAGAGGAACCTCTTCCCTAGGAACACCCTTGTGTCCAGGACAGGTGAGAGCTGCTATCCTCAGTGTGCAGCACATCATTGGCTGTTGGACAGTTATAAAAGCCTAGTGTCTGTATGACCTTTCCAGAGAGGTAGGCTGAGTGTTCAGTATGGAAAAAAGCCTTCTCAGGACCTAGGAAGGTTTTTAATCTTGATCCCTTTCTTATGTAATTTCCTCCTCTCCAACAGCCATGTTGGACTCAACCAAAGGAGTTCTACGTAACAAATTATTTTTTTATCTAGTGGATAAAAATTCTTGTTGGCCACCGAAGTTTGCAGTTATGTTCCAAATGTCCAAATTGTCCCATTATTGATGTTGTCATCTGTGGGCTGTCAAAGATCACCCGGAAACGGTGTGAACATGGGCTGGACCCATTGCGGTGCAGAAGCATGCTCATCTGAACTGAAATCTAAGGTGGACTGTCAGCCTTACACTCAAAGATAAAGACTCAGACCCTACAGTTAAATTAGAAACGAGTGAAGGATTTGAGGGAATTCCACAGGCTAGTGATCCATTCCTAGATTGAAAGCATAGAAGGTATAGAGGGATAAATGGTGATGGAAGGAGACTAGACTTGGGGTGGTGAACACAAAATACAATATACAGATGATGTGTTATAGAATTGTACACCTGAAACCTATATAATTTTATTAACCAGTGTCATCTCAATAAATTCAATAAAAATAATAAAAAAAGTGTAGAGGAAGTTTTCCTTCAGGATTTATGCTCCAACTCACAGGTGAATGAAAATGTAAACTCAGATGGACTTCTGGCCAAGATGGAGTCGTAGGTAGACACACTGTGCCTCCTTGCACAACCAAAAGAAGGACAACAACAATTTAAAAAAAATCTAGAACTGACAGAAAAATCGAACTGTATGGAAGTCTGACAACCAAGGAGTTAAAGAAAAAACATTCATCTAGACCAGTAGGAGGGGCGAAGATAGGCAGCCAGGTGAAGAGGACTCAGAGCAAGGTGGTGGCTGGTGGAGCGGGTAGTCCCAAATTTGTGTGCAGATAAACCAGGAGGAACACCTGGGGAGCAAGACAGACCTTGCAACCCTGGGTCCCAGCTTAGGGAAATAAAGTCTCAAACCTCTTATTGAAAACACCCGTGGGGGTTGAGGCAGCCGCAGGAGAAACTCCCAGCCTCATAGGAGAGTTCGTTGGAGAGACCCACAGGGTCCTAGAATGTATACAAACCCACCCACATGGGAATCAGCACAAGAAGAGCCCACTTTGCTTGTGGGTAGCGGGCGAAGTGACTGAAATCTGGCAGGGAGAGGAACAAGCACCATTGTTCCCTCTCTGACCCCTCTGCCACATACAGCATCACAACACAGCCACGTGGGTTGCCTACCCTGGTGAACACTTAAGGCTCCACCCCTCAGTACATAACAGGCGCATCAAGACAAAAAAAAAAAAAAAATAGCCCAAACAAAAGAACAGATCAAAGCTCCAGAAAAAATACAACTAAGTGACGAAGAGGTAGTCAACCTATCAGATGCGCAGTTCAAAACACTGGTAATCAGGATGCTCATAGAATTGATTGAATTTGGTTGCAAATTAGATGAAAAAATGAACACTACACTAAGTGAAGTAAAGGAAAATGTAGAGGGAATCAATAGTGATGGGAAGGAAACTGGGACTCAAATCAATGGTATGGACGAGAAGGAAGAAAGAAACATCCAGTCAGAAAAGAATGAAGGAACAAGAATTCAAAAAAATAAGGAGAGGCTTAGGAACCTCCAGGACATCTTTAAACGTCCCAACACCCAAATTATAGCGGTATTAGAAGGAGAAGGGGAAGAGCAACAAGTGGAAAACTTATTTGAACAAATAATAAAGGAGAACTTCCCCAATCTGGCAAAGGAAATAGACTACCAGGAAGTCCAGGAAGCTCAGAGTCCCAAAGAAGTTGGACCCAAGGAGGAATACTCCAAGGTACATCATAACTACATTACCCAAGATTAAAAATAAGGAGAGAATCCTAGAGGCAGCAAGAGATAAGGAGACAGTTACTTACAAAGGAGTTCCCATCAGACTGTCAGGTGATTTCTCAAAAGAGACCTTGCAGGCAAGAAGGGGCTGGAAAGAAGTATTCCAAGTCATGAAAGGCAAGGACCTACATCCAATATTACTCTACCAAGCAAAGCTTTCATTTAGAATGGAAGGGCAGATAAAGTGCTTCTCAGATAAGGATGAGTTAAAGAAGTTCATCATCACCAAGCCCTTATTATATGAAATGTTAAAGGGATTTATCTAAGAAAAATAAGATAAAAATATGAACAGTAAAATGACAGCAAACTCACAATTATTAACAACCACACCTAAAACAAAAACAAAAACAAATAAGCAAACAACTGGAACAGGAACAGAACCACAGAAATGGAGATCACATGGAGGGTTAGCAACAGGGGAGTGGGAAGGGGAGAGAGATGGAAAAGGTACAAAGAGTAAATAGCATAAATGGTAGGTAGAAAATAGATGGGAGGGTAAGAATAGTATCGGAAATATAGAAGCCAAAGAACTTATATTCATGACACATGGACATGAATTAAAGGTGAGGAGTGTGGGTAGGAGGGGGTGTGCAGGGTGGAGGGGAGTGAAGGGGGGAAAATGGGACAACTGTAATAGCATAGTCAATAAAATATATTAAAAAAAGAAAATGCAAACTCAGGGTTCTTAGCAGAGAAGTTTTGATTGTCGTTATGTCTCTTGTATGCCAAACAGAAAGCAGTAAGAAACATGGGATTTGTGCACTACTTTTGGCTGAAGCTAATTTTAAATGAAAAATAAAGTTGGTGCTGTTCCCCTTCCTCCTTCTTTCCTAATATACCTACAGGTTAAGAGTTTTAAATGTGAGAATAATTGAAAAAAATAACTGAATGACAAAAAAACAAAAACAAAATCACATGCAACCAAAACACCTGGTGTTTTGTGGACTCTCAATTGTCTCAATTCCATCAGCGAAGTTTTCCCTTATCTACCTTGCAGGTGAAAACCCTAGAAAGACAGAAGGAAGAAATCCTCTTTCTGTAGTTCCAGAAATCCATGTTTCCAACCTTGGTGGACCTGACTTAGCTCCCCCAGGAGCTGTGGTGACCTTGACTTCAAGGCTAAATCCTTGAAAATAGCTCCAGCTGTGGGAAATGGCACCTGCAGTGGCTTGGGGGGCAGGTTTACCAGCAGGGACCTGCTTGCGAGCTGACTCTGGAGAGTCCACCTGTTCAGCTTTCACCAGAAAGCTTGTGCCTGGGGCTTTGCGGAAAAGGATGTTGTGGGTGGAAATTGTCAGTTTTAAGCTTTCTAGAGTCAATTATCTTATTTCTATTGTATGTTATTTCCTGAAATGAGTTTTTACAAGTGTGGTTTCCAGAATCATTTTAACTTGACCTTTGCATGGAAATCACTTTCACCGAGAACCTTCCGCGGGGAGGAGCCTCAGCTGCGGTTGTGTCGTTAAGACCTCCTAGTTCACAGGGGAAGAAATTGAGGTAGCTCTCCTGGGGAGGTCATTAGGCACTGTAAGGGGGAACTTGCAGCAAATATGAGATGAGGCTTGTGATACGTGTCTCTTGTGCTTTAGGCTGTCACCTTTACCCTCGATATGGCCACGAATAAGGCCATTTCCTCAGGGATCTTTTCTATTAAGCTGGTTTAGGAGGAATTTAAAAAATTAATTTTTTTTCATCTTGCTAAGCTGGAACGTTGCTACTGTTGGGGAAATATAATTAAAACCAAATCATCTCCCAATGCAGAAATCCTCTCTGCAAAAGTAGTAGGAAAGAAACCAGTTCTATTATTGAACAAGCACCAAACCAGAATGTGATGTGCCGCACAGGCAATCTGCTAAAAGATTACAGACAGGAAGGCATCTCACTGCCTTACGTAGCCAAGCATACAATCCAACACATAGATGTTTCAAGAGAAGTGATAACTAGTCCTCAAGTAAGGGGTCTTGTTGGTGCCATTTGTCACACATAATTTATCCTAACTTTACCTGGTCACTGGGGTGACCATCTGTGTTACTGGCTTTGTCCAGAGAAAAACAAACCTCCTGTCTTTATGACAGGAAGTAGCTTTGCAAATCGGAGCAAGGCACCCACTGAAGTTAGGCTGCTACCTTCCCACAGAAACTTGCGGGGTGGGGAAGGGTGCTATTTCTATAGATACTTGCCTTCAAAGAGATGGCTTCCAGGTCCTAGAGAAAGGTGTTCTTGGGTCATAAAGCTGACATAAGGCCTATGTGGTTTTCAAAAGGATTTATGTACATTTCAAAGAGGAGAAAGTAATTACAAGGGCAAATTTTCTAAAGTAAATTAAGAAGAAGGAGATGGGAGAAGTCTCTTCTATTATTTCAAAAGGGGGAATTCAGCTTCTTATTTTTAATTATTTGTCCTTACATTACTCCTACTCACAACTACAGGCACTAAGCACAGGAGAGCTAACTGCAGAGAGGCTGTGCTCTCAGGCTTTAGCATGTGTTGGAGGAGGACATTAAGAAGACGTGACCACGGGTTGACCCTCGGTTGGACCTGGGACATCTGCAGCTCCTCACCCCTGACCCTGTCCATGGAATAGATGTTCACCCCACCCTTCCCACAGCTGGAGCCATTTTCAAGGATTCAGCCTCGAGACAGTAAGGTGTTGTTGAAACCAGGCGGACTGAATCCATGACTGAACCTAGTTAATGCCTCTATATAACTTCAGATTCTGGCTGGTAGGTGCAGAGATTTATCCGTCTTGTGGTCACCCAAGACAGCTTCGTAAGTTCTCTTGCTTATTGAACCTGCCACCTACCTGTCTGGAGTGGTCTGCCTCTTTCTCAGTATCTGCTTGCCCTCTGTGTCCAGGGTCAGTTTCATATTTCACCTGGGAAGTGCCTGAGTTTTCAAGCAAAGAGCACAGAGAAAAATTAGATGAGAAACATGTTTAAGCGGCAGAATCCTGGACTCTAATCTCTAGTCTCAGCTCCATAGGGTCTAATTCAGTCTGTCTGAAAAGAACTCAGGCACCTGAATTTTTAGCAATTCTCTATGTGAATTTAATACAGACAGCCCTCAGATTACACATGGAAAAACCTGAGCAGTGTGGACTGCTCTCCGGCGTCAGACCAATCTAGCTTTACCTTATTACTAGCTGCACAGTCCTCATAAACAAAGAAATTCGCTTGTTAGAACTGAGTGAGGATGACAAGGCTGAATGTAAAATGCCCTGAATAATGCCTGGAGTGCAGTACATGCTCAGTAAATAGTAGCTGCCATTCGTATTAATATGTAAACCATGAACCTCAACTATATATTTAGAAATGGATGTCTGACATAAAGAAAGGTCACATAAACTGAGGTATCTGTGCGATTTAACAGGTGGATCTGACCTCCCGAATGCATTATATTGGACTTCTGTTTTTTGCAAGTAACAGAAATGAACTTGAGCTAGTATAAACAAGACAGGAAAATGAAGCATTTATTATAAGGATCCCATGTGTCAGGAACGTGTGGCTAGGAATGTGTTGAATATTTGGGAGATCTGGGAGGCTGAGTGCCTGTGCTGGAGGCACCTTCTTCTGTCTCTGCTTGTTTCTGAGAAGCTCCTTCATTCTCCGTCCACTCTGTAGACTGCTTCCTGCCTCGAGTGTGAACCTGAGGCCCGGGTTGGGGTGGGAGCCTGCAAGTTGTTGCTGGCAACTGTGAAGTGACAAGTATGAAGACAAGATCCAGGAAGCTCAGGGTAGAGGAGGGAAAAGAGCAGCCTCATGGAGGCACCGAGTTGGCCCTGGACTGCCCACACTGGACCTCCTGTTATATGAGGTAAGTATACCCCTTTCTGTTTATGGCACCCAAATCTTGGTTTTTCTGCTGCTTATGGCTGAGCATTCTGCTTACTGAAACGGGCGTTTGGATAGTTAGAGTCACATAACTGTTATTCCCCAGTGTCACTGGGATAGTTGCATTCATTCTCTTCTGGCCACAGAGGGGAAATTGTGTCAGCAATTGTTTAGGGGAAATTGTGCCTGATTCTAACTTGATTTGCTTGTAGTGTCTCAAGGCGCATGAGCAGTATGCCTCTGTGAACTGAGGCCCCTGTGGATGGGGGTTCAGCCTGCCTTACCTAGTTATGGCTGAGGGGTAGTAGAGGACTTCTGCCAACAATGTGCTCCCCATGTCCTTACACTGTCCCTTGTTCAGCATCTCACCTCCTGACAGGCTTTCCCTGAGACCCCTGCCAGGTCTGGTACTAGTAGGCAGTGCTGCTCCTCTGGGGAACTACTTTTGCCCCACACAGTTAATTTTTCTGTCTTATATGCTAGAGGCACTCATGTTGAGCTGAGGTAACTCATGCACTCTGTAGGAGGTGTCCTGGGAACATGGCATCAGGCTTAGGTACCCCATCGTTCTTTCACATTATTTGTTAACACAAATTATTTCCCTCCCACTTGGTGCCGTGGGGTACCATTTCTTGCCTAGACATTTGTGTTTGCCTATTCATGAATGTTCTTGTCACCGATCTCCCTCCCCCCAAGCCATCTTGTTAACACTGTAACCAGAGTTCCCTTTCTGAAGGTCTCTGGTATAAAGCTCAAATTCCCAGATGTGGATTAGCTCACCTTATTAAGAGGTAGATTCACACCTGCAAATATGCCTCCTCTGTCCTGGACAGGACTACCCCAAGTGATGGGCTGAGTCAGGGCCTGCCTTTCGGGTCTGGGCGTGGCACTCTGTAGGGCTGTCCTTACCCCTTGGGCCCTGCCTAGCAGGAAGAGTCTTGGAAAGGCCTACCTGTGTTAAGCCTAAACCACATGCTTTAGCCCCATTTAACAAAAGTCTCTGCAAAGGAAAGAGGGGCAGGAGGGCACCGGTCCATCTCCTACAATGAAATGGGTCATGTTTTCTATTGTCTCTTCTCTGTGGAAGTTTATGTTCTTCGAGAACATCACAGGAAAGAGAATCCAAGACAAGATTCAGGCATCCTGAGTCCTCAAGTCAAATAGCATTTAATAATGCTCCAAATCTTTTCAAAGCCCTACAACCTGTTTTTTTTTTTTTTAAAGATATTTCATCTCACCATTTCCTTGATTCTCTTTGTCTAGAGCAAGGGTTATAGATACCAGTTTGTAACCTTTGGAAGCTAGGTAGGTGATGTAAACAGGCCAAGCAGGCTAGGAGTAATCATGTGGTCCTCACTATCTCTTGTTTTTTCTCATCTGTAATAGAGATGTGGGTACAGAGTCACATTTCTGTCTACTGCAAGGAAAACGAGGTTAAGCTCACTTATAAATGGTAGCTAATACTTGTCCTCAGTACTGGAAGGATTATAGGGAATGGTAAAGTCTGTGGCAAACTGGACAGGGCAAGCCTTGAGTGAGAAGCCAGCTATCACTCACTTAGAATACAGGTCTGCTATTGCCAGAAGTTCTATGTTTTCAATATAAGTCAGACGCCAGATTTTTTGGAGGAAATTCCTGAGTTTGAAACATTAGTTCAGTATTTAAAAACCAAAACAAAACCAAGCACTGTGTGGATCAATTAAACATGTCTGGGACCATCAGATTACGATCTTTGACTCAGAAGATGAAGCTCATGCCACTTAGCTTGGCACATAAATGTCTTCATGATTCTATCTGCCCTGCCTCTTGCCTCATTCCTACTGCTCTTCAGACTTCCCGCAACTACTCAGAACTACACTTCCTGCTTTCACCTGAATATATCTTCCCCTTTCCCAACCCCATACTTTTGCACAAGCTGTTCTTTGGGAATGTTCTTCCTTGGTTGATTAATTTTGTAAATAACTCATTCTTAAAAATCTATACCGAAATCATCTCTCTTTTTTAAATCTTCCACAACCTCCCAGCCACCTTCCAACTAGGCAAAACTCTAGTGTCTTATCTCTCTCTCCCTCTTTTTTTTTTTTTGAACAATGTACTCAGTGTTCTTATAGAACTTATTAGAGTCTCTCAGTTGCATGTCCACCTTCCCAGTTCATCACCGAGGCTGTCTCTGTGTTGCCGGCACTCAGTGTAATGTTTGGCCCTGGTTCGGTGCTCAGTAACCATCACTGGCATAGATAAATACAGAAATTCACCATGCACCACACATATGTTAGATTTAATTTTCTTACAAGATGCCTTCATATTTGTTGCAATATTTGTGTATGACACTAGTGATAACTTGGGTGATGCACATTTTGGATGGTCTACTGTAGACTGTACAACATAACTAATCTTTCTTAGAAGTATTTTTATGTTGCCGACCTCACAGGGTGATACTATTCTTTTCCAAAGGAAGACATCTGAAGTGGCATCCTTACTCCTGAGCAAGAACATTAAAAAGTTAATGCAATAGCTTCATTCTTTGTTAAGAGCTTGTCTGATCAGTCAGGGATAAGAAAGGGAGGAGGGATAATATGCGGGCATGTGTTTTACACCACTCTTTTTCCAAAGCCATGGCAGGATTAACAGGGGATTTAAAATAAGAAGGGCTACATATGCTGTATCCATTGACAAAGCAGTAAAAAACAGTTAGCTGTGAAATTCCATTTGTGTTTAAGTTCACAAATCTAAGTACATTTTTAAAGCCCTCCCTCTGGCCACCCATGGCACTTGACATTTTTCTCATCTGACAGCTTGGAGATAGGAATTTTGTAAATGTCTCTCTTGGGGTTAGTTTTAAAAGAAAAGGAAAGCATGCTAAATGCAATGGCTAAATTATAAAATTAATCAAACCTGTAATTTAAATCAGCCCCAAATAATAATAGGCTGAAAGCTTGTCAGGCTGTGTTGGGTCTGGTTTGTGCTACATGGATTATGACAATGGAACCACAAAGCGTAGCCCTTTAAGTGCTTTTGCCCATTAGCATCATCAAGTAATTGCAGGCCTGTAAGCATCAATAACAACAAAGGCTGACACCTTGGGAAGAAGTGAATCTTTCCCCTCACGGATCTGGCAGGAAAGAAAAGTGCCGTGATGAATGCACTGTGGGCATGTGGATGTTCGGAGCCAGAGAAAGGAGGTGAGATGTGTGTGCAATAGAGTAGCTTTGACTTGCTGAAATGAACACCCTGTTTCATTTCTGCATGGTCTCCTTGACCCACTCAGCCTACAATGGTGTCTCAGTAGGCTCACGTCTGGTCATCTCAGCATGAGTAGTCTTCCAAAAAATGCCATTTCTTGAACACATAAATTAAAAACAAAACAAAACAAAACAAAAAACACCTGGTGATGTGAGCAGGAAAGCAAATAGCAAGAAATCTTTTCCAGACTCTAGTGCAGGGATGTCAAAGTCATTTTCACCAGGGGCCACATCAGCCTTGCAGTTGACTTCAAAGGGCCAAATGTAATTTCAACTCCTTAACAGTTAAGGAGTAGTTACATTTATACAGTCCTAAAAATTATTTCTGCCCTTCGAAGGCAATCACAAGGCTGATGTGGCCCCCAGTGAAAATGAGTTTGACACTCCTACTCTAGTGGAAGCAGAAAGGCACTAAGCAATAAGAAAGTACAGGGGGAAAAGCCGCACCTATCTGAGACCAAGACTGTTTCCCCTAATCATTCACTGTGAAAATTATGTGCTCTCCATTGACACTCATCTCAGAAAGGTCACAGTTCTCTTTGGTTAGAAATACTCTTATAAATATTTATTATGTTCCTGGAATGAACAATATGGATATCTTTTGTTTAAGATGAGTTTCAAGCCAGTAAAGAGAATAAATATATAGTTAGACTAACTTTACATTAAAAAGTGATGACTTTGGAGATTAAGTTGCAGATACTTTTCTTTTGGGTGAAATCAGTTTTGGGGAGTTTCCTCAGTGTTATTAAAATATATGTTTTTACTGTCTGTTTAAAATTTACTGAGGGAACCACAAGAGTTTGAGTTACCTCTTAAAATTATTTTAGTCTGGTTTGGAGGGGACACCTTTTGGAGAAAGGAGGTCATACTTATAGATACTCTTAGTAGTCCTTGTCTTTAGCCACACATATCATCGCTCGGGGCTGTGAGGAGATGCTGCTGCACTTGAGAATTACCTGGGGAGCTTTAAAATATACTAATACCCAGGCTTCTTCCAAATTTTCAAATTTCATATTTTTCAGCAAGGAGAGTGGGATGAGCATTGGTGTTATTTATTTATTTATTTATTTATTTATTTATTTATTTTAAACATTCCTTCAAGTGGTTCTAAGGGTGTTCAGGGTTGATAACCACTGAAGCATGAAGATGGGGTGACCCACTGTTCTGATAGCCTGGTAGCTGTGAATGTGATATCCTGTAGGGTCTTTGCAGATGTGATTGGTTAAGATAAGGTCATAGGAGACTGAGGTGGACCCTACATCCTAAGTGACTGTTGTAAGAAGAGAAGAGATGCAGACCCAAACATGCAGGGAAGGTGGCCATCTGAAGACGGAGGCAGAGATGGGAGTTGTGCTGCCATGAACAAGGCACACCAAAGATTGCCAGCCACCACCCGAAGCTAGAAGAGACAAGAAAGTATTATTCCTAAAGCCTTCAAAGGGAACAAGACCTTGCTGACACTTTGATTTCAAACCTCTGGCCTCCTCCAGGACTCTGAGAGGATACGTTTTTGTTGTCTAAGCCACTCCAGTGTGTGGTCATTTGTTACGGTGGCCCTAACAAATGCTACACCTGCTGTTGAATTCATAATAAAGATACTCAGAGGAGATCCCTCTGAATAAGATGTGTTAGATCTTAAACAGAGGTTCCAGAAAGAAATTTTGAATTGTTGGTTATGGTAGTGGAGCTTTTAGTGAGTGTGAAATCTAGGAAAATCCCAAGTAATCCAGGACAATTTGTTCACCTCAAACAGGATTGAGGTTTGTCAGATCACATAGTATGGAGTCCCGGATGACAGTAGCTGTACGGAAGTGGTTCCTAAATTTGGACAGAAGTTATGAACTTGCCAAAGGTGAGCAGTTCTCTGTTTCCTATATATAATGGAAACCAGAAATCAGATATGGATTCAGGAGAAGCCTGATGATCTGAGTCTGGTCAGCTGGACTCCTTTCAAGAAACACAAGATCATTTCTGTTTTATGAATGAGAAGTGGTGGATGCCGGGACCCAAGATGAGTGACAACACTGCTCATGGAATTGTGGAGATTAGTTGCTTCTTGTCGTCTCATCAAAGAGCCTCTCTTCTGCCTTTTAGGTTAAACTGCCTTCTGGTGAAATCGTCATCACAGAAGCCAACACTTTTGGCTGAACTCACGCTACATTTGGTTGTAGGATGAGTTGTGTTGTACTTGTGTTTCCTAGTGTCTGTCAGTTATGACAATGTTGTAAAAATATGCTAGGTTGCAACTATGACTTTTGAAAGAAAATAAATATGACTAGGATTTCAGTGGAAGCAAAGATGCTGCTTTGAAATAATAGACCCTTCATTCTATTTAATGGAAAGTACAAACTTTTCATTAGTTAGAAAGGATTTTCTAATAGCAAGTGGCCCATGCATTAAGGAAAAAATTCTAATTAAATATCTAGTAAAACTGGGTTATTGCCAAGAGGCAAATGGTTTGCTTTCAAAGACACATTTCAAGTGCTGCATTGGGGGAAATAGTGATATTATGCTGCATATGCAGGGATCTTTGATGTCCTAAATTTCATTTGTGATGTTATTTAAAATGAACACTCACCTGATGTAATTTTGAAAAGCCATCACAGGGCATTTCACAGACTTTTTGCAGAGACTTATTTTTGGTTGAAAGTGTGAAATTTGCCCAGGACTTGGGGCAGGCATTCTTGAGGACCAATATTTGTCTTTTTCCTTGGTGTGGCTTTTCTATGGCTGGTCATTTTCCCCTTCTCAAGTAAAATAAGAATAAAAAGGTAGACTTAGCCTCTGAGGAATATTCAAAGGATGGAGTAATAGCTATAAAGCATTATTCAATTTAAAAACCAAAAGCATTATTCTTGCAGAATACTGCTATTAACCCGCAGCATGTAACTTCAAGGCACCCCATTCATAATTACCCCATTAAATAAATGAGACCACTCTTGCCTTTGAACTGGGCTGGAAGCTGCACCGATATTCACAATGCTGTCTGCTCTCTTTTTCTATTGTGTGAGTCTAGATTATGAGTCTCTTCCTCACATGTCAAAGACATTGCTGTCTTGGTTCTTTTTGGCAACAGCGGCTTTGGCCACAGCAGTAAATGGGGATACACTGACTGCCAGCCTCATTAGGCAGCAATGATTCCTCTGGACACCTTCGTCAGTGTTCCACTGACCTCTGTTTCTAAGAGAGAATAATCAATGCTATGCCAAAAGGCTACAGAATGTTCTCCAAAGCCTTTCCTCTTTCTGAGCAAGCGATGGTGGTGGAAACTATATCTCTGATTTTCTGATTTCTATCATAGCTGAATCTACCAATGCTACTGAGTTTCAGATTCCATTTGAACTTGACTTTGTGCAATGCAAAAAACCCTCTATATTCAAAAACCATTGTCACAAAGTAATAGATAAGTCCAAGGCAGACAATCCTCCCCTAGCACACAACTTAATAAATAAACCAGGCAAATCTCTGCATACTCATACTGATTTTTCCTGACAAATCCATTCTATTCAGCTTTTAATTTCCCCAGTGTTCACAGCCATGCTGGCATTTTCAAGAGATAAGCCCGCACACATTTTCTTTGGGAAAAAATAAAAAGGTTTAACTAAAGCAAAATGTGTTCTGTAGTAAATCATTATTTCCAAGCAGTGCCCTTTGTTTCCTTGCTTTTCGGATTATCAAAGGGATGACACTTAATCCTGTAGAGAGCATGGCCGCTCATCACACCGAAACCGGGGTTGCCTTAATGTGAACAACTGATTTCCTCCCCCTAAAGCTGGTGCCGCCACCCAAGAGGATTGGGGGAACCCCAAGTCTCCAAAGTGGAAACAAAAGGGGAAGACTTGTCTAAGATTACCTTAGTAACAAGAAGCTAATTATAATATTAATTGGCATACTACTCTCCTTTTTAGCAGTGATTTCACTCTTAAAACCAAGGGATATTATGAAAAAAAAAAAGTTTCCAGTTGCCTAAGCTCAGAGACCGAACTACGAATTGATGCCTTTGCAACAAGGAGTCTGACAGTCCCTTCACTGGCTGAGCCTCTCTCTAAAGGCCGGGGCTGGGCAGCAGACTCTGCTTTTGAGGACTCTTTTTCTTACCCGCCCTGCACAGAGTCGTTCACGCTTCTTCAGTGTTTGGAACGGGGCTCCTAAAACTGCTCCTGCCAGTGACAGTCAGAGTCACCTGCTGGACAAGAAAGGAAAATAAAATCTCATTACTTTAAAGTGTTCGATATAAAAGATGTTCAAGGAATTGAGAGGAAAGAATTTAGTCTATATTTCTGGACTATTAAGACTACAAGTCCTTTCAAGTCCTTATTTTTAGCAATAAGTTTTATGTATATATGGAATCTTGGGTCTCTATCTATCGTTCATCTAACTAACTATCTATTTATCTATCTATCTGTCTACCTACCTACCCACCTATCTGGTGTGCGTGTGTGTGCGTGTGAAAGAGAGAGAGACAGAGACAGAGGGAGACGAGGAGAGAGAGAAAGAAGGGGCCAGTATATGGGCATCAGTGGAAGAAACTGGAAAGGGTGGAGGTGTTCGTGTAAAAAAAAAGGCTCAGCAATTTCTCATAAAGTTAAATTTTATGGCTACCTTACAACTCAGCAAGCCTACTCCTAGGTAAGTCACCTGCGAGAAAAGGATGTATGCATTTACCAAAAGACTGGTGGAAGAATATTGAGCACAGCTTATTTATTATAAACTCAAACTGGAAACACCCCAAATGTCCATTACCAGGAGGTAGAAGATAAAACTGTGGTATGGTCACATAATAAAATGCAGGTACACACAATATGAATGAGGCTTGAAAACATTATTTGAGTGAAAGAAATCAGATTCAAAATGGCTCACACTGTGTGATTCCATGTCCATGAAGCTCTAGAACAAGCTACTCTGTGGTAATAGAAGAACGGTCGCTGCCCCTGGGTGGTGGTGGTTGGATGGACTGAAAGGGGCGTGACAGGACTTTCTGTGGTGATGGAAGAGTCTTACATCTTGCCCAACTTTATGGTAACATGGACATATGCATTCTTCAAAACCCATCAAACATAAACTTAAAGCCTATGCATTTCATTTTATGTAAATTATCTCAATTTGAAAAGAGAAAAAATAGTTCAGATTTTCTATTGTTCAGGTCCCTAACTGATTAATGTGGCAGCAGTCAGCTCATTAGTGGATTATTGCAGTGTGGAAAAATTTTGTTCTCAACCTAATGGTTTGTTTAACTGTGCTCACCAGGAACTCTTAATCAATCAAAAGGATTTTAAGATTCTAATTACTGGTTTTAGTGGTACAAGAGGACACACAGACACAATTGGTTTTTTGCCAGGATTGATACATGCTGTTTTGATAAGCACAGGAAACATCTGTTCAAGTGACCAGACATTAGAGCAAAGCAGGGTGTTGGTGAGTGAATTCTGATTTCTTGAGAGTTCACAGGCTGATAGTTGGGCGCATTTTTTTCTCACTCTTCATCTACCCTACTTCTATATTTAAAATTATGGAAGAATTCGCTGTGTCTCCACTATACTGTGCATTTTCTTTTGAAAGTCATGTCTGAAAACTCTGCTACAAGTGCTTTGGCTTATAGGAATTACACTCGGTCGCCTTGAGAAAACATGGCCAGCCCCTCATCTTCTTAAAAGTCATGAGAATCAAGGTAATCCAAGAACAGACAACTAGAGGGATGAATACTTTCCAGCAAGTCTGGGAGTCTCAGGACCCCCCAGGGGAGACCTGAAGGTACAGACGTATTCTGTGGACATGAGCTGGCCCAGATACGAGTGCTTTCTCTAACATTTAAAAATGTTTCAATTCCTTAGAAAGTTCCTCATTTAGTAGTTAGCTACCCTTGTCACTGAAATAAAGTTATGTATTTGGGAACTGTATTGGGCTCTGGAAGATTTGCTAGATTATTTTCTTTTCCATTTATTTCATAAAACCATTCATTAGCCTGTTAAGGAGTTTCATTTAGAGTTGCAGGTGTGAGTTGAAAGCCAGACATAAACTAAATTTTAGCACATGCAGAACAGACCCCTGACAAATGCGAAATGCATATTTTCTGCTGACCTGCTCCTCAGTAACAATATGCTTACAATGAATATTTTGCTCTCACATATTGTTTTTCTAAAGCTTCAAAATTGTAATCAAACAGCGCTGATGGAGTTAAGTAGCAGAGGAAGAGGATGGGGAAGGACAATTTGGTCCAAAAGGCAGTTCATTGGGAAACACGTGGGAGGCTCTTGGGAGTGCACACAAGCAGTGGCCTAACATTTGTAAAACGGAACCATTGCAGTGATTGGTTGCACAACCAACTTGCAATTTCAGCTCATTCAGTATTTTTAAACAATAGTAACTTTAGCAGTAATTCCAGGGAGACTAAAGGAATTATAATTAAAGAACCAAATCATTAAAACGTTTGAATGAGTAACCCCTATAACTTGAAAGTAATTGAAAACATGACATCTCTACAATAATTCACAATAAAGTTAAAAGGGAGCTTATAATTTTCCTGGTCTGCATTTAGTTGCACTGAAGACACTGGTTTTTATTATAAGGCCTAGTGAGAAGTAATGAAATACCTGTTAAGAATTTTAATGCTGTGAAAGCAAGGCAAATAATACAATTTATTAAGTGCAAGAGATATCAAAATGCATAGTTTATTTTATCAAGGTGTGCATTATCTAAGACTAACTCAGCATTTAGCATGATAACAAGTAGATGGGTAGAGAAGGAGCTTGTGTATGTGTCTTAACTTTTTTTTTTTTTTACCCCGGCTGGTGTGGCTCAGTGGATTGAGTGCCGGCCTGCAAACTCTCAGCCAGAGCACTTGCCTGGGTTACCAGCCAAGTCCCTGGTTGGGGGTGTGCGAGAGGCAACCAATCTGTTTCTCTCTCACGTCGATGTTTTTCTCTCCCTCTCTCCCTTCCTCCCCCTCTCTCTAAAAACAAAATCTTTAAAAAGTTTTTTAAAGCAACGTATTTATGTAGTGGAAAGAATTTACCAAACCTTTAAAGAACAGATAGTTTCTATCTTATAAAATATATTAGTTTAGAAATAAATTTAAAAAGATGATTTATACATAGGAAAATGCATTATTGTGAAGTATACAGTTTTATGAATATTTTTGCATATATAAACACATATATTCATCACTGCAGCAAGTTTCTTATATCCCCTTATAGTTAAAATTCCTTTACAGTAAAAAATTAAAACTATTCTGATTTCTATCACCATAGATTAATCTTGCCTCTACCTGAACTTCATAAAAATGAACAAATTCTGTACTGTTTTGAGTCTGACTTCTTTTGGTCAGTATGATACTTTTAAATTCATCCATATTGTAGCTGTGATTTGGGGACAGAGTCGGTTGTTTTTCTTGATGTTCATTGTTCATCTCTTGCAAGTGCCTGGCAGATGAACTGTTTTTCCCAGGCACGGGAGAAAACCGAGTCCTGACTCTCTAATGGACCCCAGTACACATGAATGAGAAGTAAGAATCACCAGACTTGAGTTTCAGTCTTTGCTCCTTATTTGAGGAGCTGGCAGTGATAACAAATGGTAAGAGGACAAGGTAATATCTTGTGGCCAACTCTGGTTTCATTCTGTGCTTCATTGCTAACTTTAATTCTGTGCTGTCAGAAATGAGGTGCCTCAGTATCCATCCCTGCCGCATGGGGGTTACGTTCTGTTGGCCATTTCCACAGAGGCCTTCCCTTCAAGGAGTGTTACACCTCTCATTTTGCATCTCAGGCCAGTGCTACAGAAAAGGCATCAGTATCGCTAATTTGCAGGTGGGGAACCCAAGATGTTCTATTTTGGGGTCTGGTATGTTTCTTTTCACTGTGCTCCTCAAATTAGGGAACAAAATTCTTTATTATTATTGCTACTAGTGGTTAACATTGTAGTGTACTTTAAACTTTCCAAATTGCTTCCATGTTGATTATGTGTTGATCCCTGAAGAGAAAATGAGGCAGAGTGATGCTAGGTGCCCAGCCCGATATAGTACAGATGATATGGTAGGGTCACACTCAAATGTGGGTCTCCCCCCGGGCACCTGCCTCTGCCCTGGAGACCAGGACATCTTCTGTGTTGTAATCTAGGCCCCATGAAAGTTCTCTATGAGTTTGCGTAAGGATCAAAACATCGGAAGATGCTGTCTGGGTGTTGAAGAAGTCAAACAAGGAAGGGAGAGAAAGAAGGCTGATGATATAAAGAGGCAGCTGAGTGCAGTGAAATGAACACAAGCCTCGGGCTAAGTGTTCACAGTAGGAGCTACTATATGATGAGTGGTTTCTCTGCACTTGGCACAGTGTGAAGTCCATACAGACTTTTTCCATTAATCTCAACAACAATTCTATGATGAAGATCCTGTTATCCCTGTTGAATAGATGAGGAACTAAGGCTTAGAGAAGTGAAAGAAGTTGCCTAAGGTTTTATGGTTAATAAGTGCTGGAGCCAGGATGGATAGCCCAAGGTCTTAACCATCATGCTCTACAGTTTCTCATGGTTTGAGTCCTGTAACAAAATCTCCCTGGTCTTGGTTCATGTTTACCTACAGTGACTAGGCTAGCTAGGTTTTATGAATATAACTTCCTTGGGACACTTATATGCTAACTTTTATTGAGTGCTTACTGTATGCAGGGCTTGGTCTAAGCCCTTTGCATGTATTAACTCATTTAATCCCCATCACAATCTTTGAGGATGGTATTTATTGAAAATATCCATTTTATAAAAAAGAAAATATAGCCAGAGACACTCAGTACTTGGCCCAAGGTTACACAGCCAGTGAGTGGTAGAGTTGGACTGTGAATCCAGGTAGTCTGGCCATGGTGTCTAAGCTTATAAGCTTTCTCCTGCCCTGGCTCCAAGTGAGAGGGTCTTAGGATCTGGGGTCATATGAGTCCTTCTTAGGACACAGGCTTCTCATGGTGTGATGGATCATGTGGTGTCTGAGCCTGCAAGTCCAGGAGACAAACCTTGGAGCAGGAAGTATTCATTAAACTAAAGAATGTCTTCCTGGTAGGCTTCTTAGGAGATAGCCTGCTGGTTTCTTCGGAGATAACCCTGCCCGAGGTGGCCATATTTTAAAGCAGTCCACACATGCTCTTTGGGATAAAATGAGTGCAGTTATGTACTGCAGATGTGCTACTACAAGGTCCCAGAAGGAGATCAGTGTTGGGAAGGCTAGTGACAGCTTCACCTGGGTGGAGGGGTTCTGCTGGAAAGGGAAGGGATGATGGGTGAGGATAGGATAAAGCAAGGTTGGTGGGGTGGGGAGATGAGTGAGGAGAGAGAGTCCCCAAGCAAAGGTCTCTGCTTGGAAGCAGTGAGAACTGGTGAGCAGGAAGGAGAGGCTGGACCATAAAGAGAACTGAGAGTTCACAATTAATGTTGGAGATCATAAGGCGCTAATGTCAACACGAAAGGGGTGTTCAAAGGGGGGATTCTGGCAGGAGGGTCTGATGTTTGTGTGTGTTTGGAAGGCCAGTCATTTGCTTGAAGGGATGTTCAATTGAGTAAGTTTAGAAATGTAAGCATAAGAATGCAGAGGTCGAAATGTTAGAACGGTCTTCATTTGATTTCATTTTTTCCCTCTCGTCACAGGGTTATAAATTTTCTCAGCTTAACCCAGGATGGAAGAGAATAGTCCAAAATAGAAATAGAGGTGTCCTGAATGTCCAGGCATGGAAGAGCCATCTACCCCACCTTCCTTTGGGAGGATATTTCTGGGTCTGCGAGCCCAGTGGTGCATCAGACCTTGCATTTATGGGACAAATGAATGCTCGTAGTTGTGCACTCTTTTAGTTCTAATGGGTCACTCGCCCTTCACTTCTACCTCTTCTGTGCTGCTCCCAGGGGTCCACTGAGCACTGCTGTAGTCGGTGGGACATTTTCTGTCTTAGGACCTCTGAAGGGAGACCTGTAGGAAAGATCTTCTCAGTGGCAGTTGTACTTGTGCAATGGAGGAGGGGACATGCCATTTTGTTTCTGAAATGGATCCTAGGATCAAAGACAGTGTGCTTACTTCTGCTCTCAGTTGTTAGATGGCCAAGATGTGGAGCCAGGGCCTGCTTCTCTCTCACACTCCTTCCTGTTCCTTTGGGCTCATGCCAGAGAATCAGAATCTTTCTGGAGAGAATGTGTAGACCTGTTAGAAGAGCCATCTCCTAATTTTATGGTGTCCTTTCTCCTGTCTGACTGACCCTGTGCAGTCTTTAAAAATTTTTTCCTGGCACTTCTAGGTCTATGCAGTCTTTAAATGTCGGCATTTATTATATCTATTCAGGATTGTAGCCTTAGTCTATTTTACCCTGCTTTCCACTCATGCTGGTGCTCTGAGCTCCTTCAGAACCACACCACACCTTCAGCTACTCCTACCCTTGTGCCATGACTTCTGTGGCTGTATCTCCAGTCCAGACCACTCTCCCAAAGCACTGTAGGGTATGACAGACAGCCAGGAAAGCCAGTCCACAGGGACCAGCACCCTTTGTCCTTTTCAGGGACAGAGAGCAGCTTCATCTCTGCCTTAGTACTATAAAATAAATGGCTGTGGTTATTGGTGGGTTGGGTGGTGGCCAATAGGGAAATAGAGATGAATCAGTGTGAATGCATTGCTAGCACTGGAAAGTCAACAGCTGATTCTTGTCCTGCTGTTGGCAAAAGGAGCCCCCATTGATTGTGCTCTGGTGGAACATATCTGAGAGTTCCCCTCAGTATGTGCCCTGATAGAAAGGAGGTCAGAGGGCCATCTTGCTGATTCTGCCCCCTCCTGAAGATAGGCCACTGGGATAGGGACCAACCAAATAGCAAAATGTTAGCTCTAGAAATTCTCCAGTAAACATTTTATCTACTTTCCCACAGCATTTTTCCAAAGTAAACATTGTTTATGAAGCATGCCATGCACATATATATGTATTAATTTGATGAATTCTTACAAAATAAAACATACCCATATTATCGTCACTCAGATAAAAGAAATACAGCATTACTCTCATCCATTAAACTTCCCTCTTGCTATCTCCTAGTCATTACCATTTCCCAAAAGGTAATCTATTCTGTCTTTTTATAAGATTTATATCAATGGATTCATATAGCAAGTACCCTTTTGCTTCTAAATTCTTTCTTTGAACATTATATTTTAAGATTTATACATGTTATTTTGAAGCTGTACTTAATTTATTTTCACTTTGAATGTACCACAATTTATCCTGTTTGCTGTTAAGGGACATTTGTACTGTGTTCAGTTTCTGGCTATTTAAAAAATGTGCCATGAACATTCTTGCAAGTATCTGGTGCTCACAAGCATGTATTTCTGTCAACTCCATAACTTGAAGTGAAAATGCTCTAAGAATATGCATATCTTTAGACTTAGTGGACTATGATAAACTGTTTTCCAAAGTGGATGCACCAACTTGCATGCATACAAGCACTGTTGCAGAGTTTTCCTTATTCTATATTCTCAGCAACACTTGGTATAGTCTGTTTTGGAAAAAAAAAAAAACTAACAAAAATAGCCAATCTGGTGGTGCATGATGACATTCCATTGTGGTTTTAAAGATTTTATTTTTATTTATTTTTAGAGAGAGGAGAAGGGAGAAAGAAAGAGAGGGAGAGAAACATCAATGAGTGAGAGAAACAGAGATAGGGGCCTGGGCCCACAACCCAGGCATGTGCCCTGATGGGATTTGCACTGGTGACCTTTGGATTGGTGGGTCGATGCTCAGCCAACGAAGCCTTGCTGGTCAGGGCTCCGCTGTGGTTTTAAGGTGGATTTTTCTAACAGCTAAAGATGTTGAACAGTATTTTATGAATTTATCAGTTGTTTGGGTGTCCCTTTCTAGAAGTCTCTTGCTTATTCTTTAAAAACAGTTGCTGTTTTTTAAAAAATTGATTTACAGTGGTTCTTTATATACTTGAGATATAAGTCCTTTGTCAAATATACATGTTGCAAATACATTTTTCTTTTCATTCTTCTAAAGTTGCCTTTTGACAGCAGAATAATGTAGCCTTTATTAATGATTTATTTTCTGTATGCTAAGTGCTTTTTGTGTTCTGTTTAAGAAAGTTTGTGAAGTCCTGGCCAAGTGACTCAGTGGGTTGGAGTGTTGACTTGTACACCAAAAGGTTTTGGGTTTGGTCCCCAGTCAGGGCACGTACAATGTTTCTTTCTCACATCAATGTCTCTCTACCTCTCTCTCTCTCTCTCTTTCTCTCTCTCTCTCTCTCTCTCTCTCTCTCTCTCTCTCTCTCTCTCTCTCTCTCAAATCAATAAAAACATATCCTCAGATGAGGATCTAAAAAAAAAAGAAAGGTTGTGAAGGTATTTTCTTATGCTGTGTTCTAGGCCAGTAGTCCCCAACCTTTTTGGCACCAGGGACTGGTTTCATGGAAGATAATTTTTCCACAGACAGGAGGTGGGGGGGATGGCCTGCCACCAGATATAGCTTAATTGTCACTTGTCACTCACTGATAGGGTTTTGATATAAATCTGCAAGCAATTGATTTATTATGGTCTCTGTACAGTCAAACCTCTCTGCTAATGATAATCTGTATTTGCAGCCGCACCCCAGGGCTACCATCACTGCCTCAGTTCCACCTCAGATCATCAGGCATTAGATTCTCATAAGGAGCGTGCAAACTAGATCCCTCGCATGCGCAGTTTGCATTCCTATGAGAATCTAATGCTGCTGCTGATCTGACAGGAAGCAGAGCTCAGGTGGTAATGCAAGCAGTGGGGACCAGCTATAAATACAGATGAAACTTTGCTCACTTGCCAGCTGCTCACCTCCTGCTGTGCAGCCTGGTTCCTAACAGTCCACAGACTGGTACCTGTCTGTGACCCTGGGGTCGGGGATCCCTGATCTAGGCACTTTAGTGATTTAGCTTCAACCTATCTGGAACTCTGTGTGTGTGTGCTATGTGATAGAGATGGAGATATCATTTACTTAAAAACCATTTTATATAAAGATCATAACTTTCCCCACAACGTTGCCAATGTTGTTGGATTACAAGATTGCCTTGACTACTTTAGGCCCTTGAATTTTCACATCAGTGTTAGAATCACCTAGTCATTTCCATTAAAAAAAATTCAGCAAGAATTTTGTTTGCAATTGCATGGTATCTGTAGGTCAATATAGAGGAAAATTGGCATCTTTGTAATGTTTGAGTCTTGCAAACTTAATTAGAAATTTATCTTCTACATCTAAGCTTTTATTTTCTCTAAGTAATGTTTTGTTGCTTTCTTTATTGAACTTTGAATATCTTTCATTAATTTATTTCTTGGTATTTATGTTTGACTAAAATATTAATTTAAAATTGTGTCATGTTAAAAGTTTTATTTTCAAAACATTTTTTGGCTGGTATATAAAAATACAGTTGTTTTTGTACCTCACTTATCAATGACTCACTTATTAATTCTAATAGATCATACATATTCTTTTAGATCTCTGTATAATTATGTCACTCATTGAATACTGACAGTTTTATTTCTTCCTTTGAATTTCTTATACCATTTATTTCCTTTTTCTTGTTTTGTTTTATTGGCTAGATCAAGGTTGAATCAAAGAGGTGATGACTGGCATTGTTGTTATATTCTAGATCTCAGAGATAAAGCTTTCAATATTTCATCATTAAGTGTGATGCTTGTTGTAGGCTTTAAAAATATACCCTTTGTTAAATTAAGGAAGTTCCTTTCTACTTCTAATTTTATTGAACCTTTTTTCTTATGAATATATGTTGACTTATTTCAACAGATTTTTTTGCTTCTGTTGAAATAAAAATATGAGTTTTTCTTTCTTTTATGACTGTGGTAAAAGTCACAAATAAATTGAATTAATGTTCACATATTAATCTTACATTTTTATTTTATTTTTTAAAAGATTTTATTTATTTATTTTTAGAAAGAGGGGAAGGGAAGGAGAAAGGGAGGGAGAGAAACATCAATGTGTGATTGCCTCTCGAGCACCCCCTGTGGGAGACCCTTCTGGGTGGCGTGGGCCCGGCTCCCATTTGGAGGTACAAAGGACCCACTCCCACAGATAGGTTCTCTTGTGGGAAATCAGGTTTGCAATATACCTAAGCCTCTTTGAGTTTTGCTTTTGCCGAAACTCCCTCACCCTGTATTGGGATAGCAAGTGCTTATTGTAACTTCCTAAAATCCATGCTAAACCTTGCAAGGACCAGTGTAACCGTTCAACCACTTTTCTCTTTTCATTTGCTAATGTCCTTCTTCTGTGATGTGATTAGCGCCGTTGGCTCCTTTGTTGTCTGTAAAAGGTAACCACCTATAGCGAACCTGGGCAGAGTTAATGAGGACCTTCATGTAATGTGACCAGAAATAAAATAAAGGCCTGTCATGGCGGAGGCCACAGCGTTTGCTCCCCTTGAGAGAAAAGCCATGCTGTCCTTTTTCCTCCGCCGGACTTGGTAGTCTGTGTGAATGTTTTATTTCATCCATAATGACGCAGACACTGCCGGCTGGGGTTGCATCAGCCCCTACTGGGGACCTGGCCCTCAACCCAGGCATGTACTGGAACTGTATCGGCAACCCTTTGGTTTGCAGGCCTGTGCTCAATCTGCTGAGCTACACCTGCCAGGGCACAGCCTTAAATTTTTAAATAAACTCAATTTGGTTGTGTTGAACTACCCTTTTCATATGTTGCTGAATTCCACTTGTGTACAATTTTTGCATCTATCTTCATAAATGAGATTGGCATATGTTTTTTCTTTTAATGTGCTTGTCAGGTTTCGGTATTAAGATCATGCTGGGCATGTAGAAGCAATCAGGAAGCGTTTCCTCTTTTTTCTAGTCTGTAGAAGAACTTGTGTAATATTAACATTATTTGTACCATAACTATCTGAAAGAATTCAACAATGAAGTTCTCTGGGCTTGGAATTTTCTTTGGGAATTTTTTAAATTTTGCACTCTTTTTCACAAGTTTCAGTTCTCAGGTGAAATTCTCCACATAGTAAGTTATTTTCATAAACATTAAATAGTTATTTCAATATTTATAACTCCATTATCTAGATTTTTGGTGAGTCTGTTTCTATTGTATTTTCACAATTTATGTTTACTTGGTCCTCCCTCTTGACATGCCTGGTGAGTTTCCATTTAATGCTACTTCGTTTATCACAATTTATAGGTTAATCTGTATGATGTGTTATTCTTTGTTAGAGGAGGTAGGTCATTGAGAAGACATGGCCACTGGTTGATCTGCAAGCTGGACTGGGGCAATTAGAGGCTCCTCAACGCCTCCCCTGTGCTAGGAATATATGTTCCACCCACTGTTTCCACAGCGAAAGCTATTTTGAGGATGCAGCCTTGAGAGAGTTAGGCATTGGTTAGGCCATCTGGACGGTATACAAAAGTGAATCCTATTAAGGCCGCTATATAAACTTTGAGATTTTGGCAGGAGTGGAGATTTCATCTTCTGCTGCCCAAGACAAGCCTTGTCAAGCCCTTGCTTATTAAAATTGCCACCTGCCGGTCTGGAATGGTCTGTCTACCTTTCTTTTAGTCTCTTCTTGCCTTCCATGTATGGGGCCCAGTTTCAGATTTCACCTGGGAAGCTCCTGAAGTTGCAAACCAGCATTCCTCCAGAGAAGATGGGATTTCTTTCAGCCTGCAGCTAGACTCTGTTAGAGTAGGGGCTGACTACTTTGATTCAGTTAGTGAAGAATATAGTTTAAGGCTGGATTTTAGTCCTTGTGACAGTTGGTTCATTTATCTCACCTAGAGCATGACCTTTGGGGATTTCAGATGAAAATCTGGTGTTTGTTAGGGCCACGCATCCTTCAGGGTCCCAAACTCCAAATTTTGTCTGCTATAAGTAATGCTTAGATTTTTAGATGTTTTTTTTTCTCCTCTACTTTTCTGTTTTGCCTTTTAGCTTATTTTCCTGCACAACTTTGAACTTGACAGATGTCTCTAGGGAAATGCTGTGCAGCTTGTTGGGTCTATATTTTGTGGTTTCCTTTTCTTTGGTACCTTGGCTTCCCAAACCCTGGTTGAACCTTGAAGTTACTATTTTCTGCTCCAGGATCTACCTACACTGACATTTGGAACATACCTGGAAAGGAAAGCAGTGGAGAATGTCAGGATGTTTGCTTTCTCCCAGGGATCTTGGTTTGATATAAGTAACCTTGACATAGCTGGAAGTAACAGCATCTTCCTGCTCCAGTATTTCATTACTTCTCTGAATCAACACATACCAATATTGTTTAAAACATTATCTGCATCTTCTTAGTTTATGAACTTCTGGGAGGCAGCTGACTGCTCATTTCCCTTTAAAAAAAGCTTTATTGAGATGAAATTTACTCTCCATACATATATCTATAATAAATATATAGTTCAATAGTTTTTACTGAATTGGTAGACTTGGTAACCATTACATCAATCAAGTCTTAGAGCATTCCCATCACTCTACAAAGTTCCCTCATGCCTGTTCTCAGTTAAGTCCGCTCCCATTCATTGGACTGCTTTTCTCTTTATAAATTTACCTTTTCTAGTTATTTTACATTAATGGAACCATACTATATGTGGCCTTTTGCTTCTGGCTTCTTTACCTTAGTATAATGTTGTTGAAGTTCATCTATATAGTAACAGATACTGGTTTTTGTAATTTTATTGCTGAATAGTATTCCATTACATGGATATACTACATTCTGTTTATCTAGTCACCAGTTAATTTGGAATCATTTTTAGTTTTTGGCTATTAATAATAATATTGCTATGAACATTCATATAAATGAACATGGTTTTCATTCCTTTCGGACAAATTTCTAGGAAGAAATTGCTGCGTTATATGGAAGTTGATGCCTAATGTTTTAAAGAATTGTCAAACTTTTCACAGAGTGGAAACACCATTTACATTCTAACAGCAATGTACGATTCTCCGTTTCTCTGCATTCTCACTAGTATTTGTTATTGACTGGCATTTTAATTATTGGCATCCTAGTGGGTGTGAAGTGATATCTCATTGCAATTTTAATTTGAATTTCACTAATGACTAATGATGCTAACCCTCTTTTCATGTGCTAATTGGCCATTTGTATATCTTCTATTTTTGATAAAATGTTTATTCAAATCTTTTTTCAGTTGTTAGATTAAGTTATTTATCTTATTAATAAGTTATAATTTTTTTTTACCTGGATTCAAATTCTTTACCAGTTTTATGATTTATAAATATTTTTTCCAATATTTGACTTGTTTTTCCATTTTCTTAATGGTATCTTTCAAAGTGAAGACATTTTTAATATTGATAAAGCCCAATATCTTGAATTTTTTTTATGAGTAGTACTTTGGGTACTATATCTAAAGCTCTTTGCCTAATTAAATGCATGAACATTGTCTCCTGTGTTTTCTTTTAAAAATTTTATAGGCTTAGCTTATGTATTTCGGTCTATGATCCATTTTTAGTTAAATTTTGTACATCTGTGAAGTTTATTTTTTTTGCATATACATATCCAGTGATCTGAGCACCATTTTTTGAAACCATTCTTTCTACATTGGATTGTGTTGGCATCTTTGTCAAAATAAAAGAGTTCGTCTCTAGAATCTTTAATTCTGCTTCATGTATCTATATGTCTATTTTTATGTCAGCACCACAGTCTCGATTACTACGGCTTTACAGTATGTTGTGAGATTGGCTGGTGTAAATCATGCAATGTTTTTTTTTAAAGTTGTTTTGGCTATTTTTCTTCTTTACTTTCCTATTTAAATTTTGGGATCAGCTTATAAATCTCTATTTAAAAATCACACTGGGATTTTGATAAGGATTGAATGAAATTTATAAATTAATTGGACAACATTGAGTCTTCCAATCCACAAATATGGAAAGTCTTTCCATTTATTTAGATTCTCTTTAGTTCCCTTTGGCAATTACCATTTTCAGTGTATAAGTTTTACGCCTCTTTTTAAAATTTTTTTTTAAACTTATGGGGTGACATTGGTTAATAAAATTATATAGGTTCAAGTGTACTATTCTTTATCTTTTTTAATTGAATATATTGGGCTGACATTGGTTAATAAAATCATATAGCTTGCAGGTGTACCTATTCTATAGTACTCATACATCATCTATATATTGTATTGTGTGGTCACCATCGCAAGTCAGGTCTCCTTCTATCATCATTTATCCCCTCTTTAGTCTCCCCTACCTCCTCCCACCCCTGTGTCCCCCTCGTAATCACTATATTGTTGTCTGTCTATGAGATTTTTTTTTCTTAATCTGTTCAGCTTTCTCATCCTCCCCACAAAACCCTCTCCTCTGACAGCTATCAATCTCTTCTCTGTATCTGTGAGTCTGTTTCTATTTTCTTTGTTAGTTTATTTTGTTCATTAGATTCCACACATAAGTGAAATCATATGGTGCTTGCCTTTCTCTGACTTGCGTATTTCACTTAATGCATTACTCTTCAGGTCCATCCATGCTGTCACAAATGGTAAGATTACCTTCTTTTTATGGCCAAGTAGTATTTCCTTGTGTAAATGTACCAAAGCCTTTTATCCACTCATCTATGGATGGGTGCTTGGACTGCTTCAAAATCTTGGCTATTGTAAATAACATTGTTATGTAATGAACATAGAGGTACATATATTCTTTGAATTAGTGTGTTGGGCTTCTTCAGATATATTTTCCAAAATGGAATTGCTGCGTTATCAGGCATTTCCATTTTAATTATCTGAGGTAACTCCATACTGCTTTCCATAGCACACTTTTGTTAAAATAATTCCTAAATATTTTATTTTTGTGATGCTATTATGAATAAAATTATTTTCTTAATTTCCATGTTGTTTAATGGTTGTATATAGAATTGTAATTAGTTTTTATATATTCATTTTGTACCCTGTGATTTTGTTTGTTCTACTAGAATTTTTGTGAATTCCTTAAGATTTTCCACATGTACAATCATGTCATCTGCAAATAAAGACATTTTCACTTCATCCTACTTGATCTAGACCATGTGGATTTGTCCTTTATTCTATTGAAATGGTGTATTACACTAATCGATTCTGAAATCTTAAACCAACTTTGCATTCCTGGGAAAAATCCCACTTGGTCATGGTGTATAATTTTTTTCATATGCTATTGCGTTCAGTTTGCTAATCTTTTGTCAAAGATTTTTGCATCTATGTTCATGAGGAATATTGATAGTTTTTTTTCTTGTGATGTCTTTGGCTGGATTTATTCTCAGGGTAATACTATTTATTTATATAGAATTAGATGAGAAGTGTTCCCTGTCTCTATTTCCTGAAAGAATTTGTAAAGCATTGGTATTTTTTTCTTTTTAAAATATTTGGTAGAATTTACCAGTAAAACCATTAGGGCTGGACTTAATTGTGTGAGAAGATTTTAAATTATTAACTTATTTTCTTGTTATAAGTCTATTCAGATATTCTGTTTCTTATTGGGTCAGTTCTGGTAATTCATGTCTTTCTAGGATTTTGTATGATTCATCTAAGTTTATGGTATAAGCTTATTTTTAATATATTTGTAATGTTTTTAAATTCTGTGTAGAAATGCTGCTTCTTTCATTTCTTATTTTGATAGTTTGTATCTTTTTTCTTGGTCAATATATCAGTGTCCTGTGACTACTGTAACAAATTACCACAATCTAGATGCTTAGTAATATTTTACATTGATTACATGTTGGAGTGATACTTTGGATATACAAAATATATTAATGAAATTAGTTTTAGTTTCTAAATATGGCTTCTAGACAATTTAACATGACATATGTGGTTCACATTATATTTCCATTGGCCAAATTCATGTTAGAGGATTTGTTTCTTTCTTGAGCATCTGAAAGGGTCTATGACCAGACATGGTTAAGAGACCCGCTATTGGTGGTTCAAATCTGACCTCGGGTCAACCCACATCACTAGATGCCCACAGAATCAGACCAGACTATTTTATCTAGTGAAACTACTTCACCAGGAAAAACTATTACATGTTCTTATAATGAGGTTTAAAATTTGATTTTTTATTCATTCATTTAATAAATTTGCCAGATATTGTTATAGGCCCTGAGATACAGTAGTGAACAAAACAGGAAAAATTCTGATCTCATGAAAATTACATTCTAGTTGGTGATGGGCCTGGAATTATAGGCAATTAACAACATGAAGCTATTTTATGGTGTTAGAAGATGAGAAATGCTGTGCAGAAAAAAATCAACTGGAGAAAAGGGGGCAGGGAATGCAGAGGTCAAGGTGTAAGTTTGCAATTTTAAGCAGAGTTTTTTGGGGAAGCCTCACTGAGACCATCCTATTTGCAGTGAGGAACCGAGATGTGACTGAGGAGAAAAGCATTCAGGCTAGCAGACAGGGCGCATGAGGTCAGGAGCAGGCCTGGCATGTTTACGTGGCCGTAGGACTGGGCATCCCCCGTATAAAAATGGCACGTGAGCGTTTTATTTAATCCTGATGAGAACTTAGAATTTGGCTTCTTATGTGGAATTGGGATAATTTACCCTTGTGTAACACAAATGTATGCATTGCTGGGAAAGGTTTGCTTTTCACTTTTCTCTTTCCTTTGGTTCCCAGGAGCTTTGGAGGCCCCTTGACAGGCCCTTACAAGCATCCATTTGCATTTTGATCTTCATCTCGTTTTGCCTTTCTACTTTAGTTCATGTTTTTCTTGATTTTCATGCTCTTCTTATTTTATATTTTACCATGATCTTTTGTTTGTTTGTTTTGGGGTGTGTGTTGTAGGAAACCACCTCAGCTACTTGATAGGAGGCAGCGAACACTTAGGGAAGCAGGAGAGATCAGTAGCAGGATCTGTAATTTATCGGTGTTAAGTCACCAATTTATTCAAAACATTTAGCGAATGTCTGCTCTGTGCTACTCAATGTGGAATGAAATAAACGTCTACATAGTATTAAAAAAATCCACTTTCAGATCATTTTTACTTACAAATGTGTTTAATTGCTGGCTGGCTCACCCCCAAATTTGTGTCTTCATATTGTAATATTGTCACAGGTCTGTTAAAGGTCATAACCTGACAGTAAATTACCATGTGAAAATACTCTGTAATGTCAGTTTTTGTGATGGCTGCAAGTTTGCAGGAGTTGCATCCAGCTTTTGAGTCTGCAGCTGGCTGTCCCCTTCAGATGACACTCAAATTAATACAATCCAAATTTCTCTTGTCAAAGATGTTTAGAAATCTTTCTTGGATTTCCTGGGGACTCCTTATCACATGCTAACACATGAAAACTATGAAATGTGGTTGGTTTTTCTCTGGTGAGTAGAGCAGATGGGTTGCTAAGTAAGGAGGCACATTTGCGTCTGTTGGCGGATATTTTCTGTGTGGACATTTGGCATCTCCTGAGATGAATTTGTTTCTTTTGCTATTGTCATCCATGCTGTTCTCTCCTCCTCCTCCTCTTCAGTGGCTCTGGAATATTTTATTTTTTTTTATGGTTGAAAGGAGAAAAAATAATGACAGTTTTGGGTCTGCAGAATATCTGAGGTCATTTGTACCCAGAGAGATAAGGAAGTTTTATTAAGTGTGTACCTGCTGAGGTACTCCTAAAGAGAAGCAGAACGTGTTTGTCCTTCATCTTTATTCATGAAGCCCTTGAGGGTGATGGGAAAGGAGACTGGCGATTAGGAGAGCAGGCACACTCACAGACAGGCAGCCTGTGCAGACACAGGCGGGCTGGCGAGCCCCGCTGCCTCTGTTGATGTGCATTCAGGGCCGTGCCAAGCCGTCTACCTTGAGCGCGGCGTTATTAATGCTTTCATAAGGGCACTCATTTGTATGCAGTGGGGGAGGCCAGGTTGGCACAGTCTCATCTCCTCTGAACCCTGCCTATTCACTGCTGTGACACCAGGGCTCCCAGAATGATGCAGACTTGAGCAAGCACAGCTGGAAGACAGCAGATTGTTTGGAACAGGGAAAAACACGTGTTCAGTCATTTTTAAATTAAGAGGCTTTGTTTATGTTTTCTCAGCTCCTCTTACAGGGTTAGTCAAATTTTAGATTCCCTCCAAAATTAAACAAGTGTCAGGAACAGATGGTGGGTTTATTTTACTTCATTCAACTCGTTCAAGGAGTATGAACTCAGGGACTGATCAGTGTGACACAACTTTTCATGTTAAATTGTCAAAAGGAAGGTAGGTGCCTGGCTTTCTCAAAGAGAACAATTTGTAGGCATGGGAGGTGGTGACCGGAAGTCAGACTGGTCTCCTGTCCGGAGTTCTGTCAACAGCTCCATCATGCTGTCCCGGGAAACCACCAGGCTGGTGGGAAGGCTGCTAAAGAGGAAGGTAGAGAGACAGGTCTGGACTTATATTTCTGGCTTATATTCCATCAGGTTCCTTGTGGGGGGAAAGATTTAGTAAATCTGGATGGCATGGCTATGATAAAGTAAGTGTTTTGATGGTTATCAATAATCTCTGTATTAGTGATTCCAACTTCTCCTTTCAAACCGGTTTTGGGTTGTCTTGTTTTAACTTTTGTGTGTCTTCTCCACTCACTGTGATCGCATTGGAGGGAGGCAGGGAGGGAAGCTAATGCTTCATGAGCATTTTAAACACATGGGAGACTTTGGGCAAGGCTGACATTGTGGGAAAACAAGTCATTTAGATGAACTTTTACTTGTGATTCCAGTGATAGAATTCCTCTCTTTTTATAGATGTAAGTAATTATTTTTTCAAAGCATTTGAAAAACAATTAAACATAATCACATTGAAATATTTGCTTTGGAGATCTTTGTCACCTAAATGAGGTATTTCATTGGAAACTAATAGTGGTTAAAAGATGGGCAATAGTTTTTTAATGGTTGAGTCTCCATTCCCTACTTCCTACCCTTTCTCCTTAATAGTGTGTTTTTAAATTATCCAATTAATTATTTTAGTGTTCACTTTTGTGGAAACAGTCTATAATATCAGGTTTTAAGTAAATGTTGGAGTACTACAAATCTCTCTACTTGTTTTAATGTTACTAATGTAAAATGACTGCAAAAGTCAATTTCTAATTAAAAATAGAAAAATGGCCAGATCAATAGATGCTTAGTCGGTTAGTGTTCAGCTTGGACTTTTCTCAAACTTTTCAATTTCTTATTGAATCTGAAATGGTTTATGTTCTTAGCTACTCAGCAAAGCTTTTGTCATAGTTTAATTTAATAAATTTCTAGATAATTGTTATATGAGGTAAGTGCTTGTCTAGATAGCTCAGAGCTTTTCTTAATCTTGTTGTTAGTGTTTATAAGCCTGTGACAAACATCAGAAATGTGACAGCCAATGTTAAAGAAATATGTTCTTTAAGAATATTTAAAAAGAAAATGCTAACTGATGTTTTAGAGCATATGGCCATGGAAACGGTCTTATTGGTCACTGTGGAGAAATGTGTGCATGATAAAGTAAAGAGATGTAAGACAAGAGGCTGGTGAGGGATATTGAAATTGTCTGACAATGTACATGGAGTAATTTGTCAACAGAATGATTCTTGTGGTGTGTGTTCCCAGTTACAACCAGGAACTGTGTGTGGCCTGCCCTCAGCCTGATATTTATCAAGGTGAAAAGAAAGTGACCTCCTCAATTCTTTTGAGAAAAAATAAAAAGCTTCAGAAATAATTCACTAGTTTGTACTTAACTTTTGAGAGAGCCCAACACATGGTACATAAAGGAAGCAGGTGTTCCTAATTATTTGCTTGCCTAGTGAGGAATTTGGAGTCCATCATCATGAAACATAGTTTGGTGCTCAATTCCTAAAGGTAAATGTACTACACTGTATAATTCATGACTGATACATCATACATATATTGTGAGCATTTATCCTAAACAGTCAAGTTGATAATAATAGCTATTATTTGCTGAGTTCCTTGTTCTGCACCAGCTACTGTCTTAAGTGTCTATTTGATCCTCGTGGTTACTGTAGAGTGAATCGTTTTATGGGTGAGGAAATCACAGCCCGGAGCGGTAGGTGTCTGTCCCAGGTCACACTGCTGGCCAGCGTTTGAACTCAGATATTCGTGTGATTCCATTATGCTACCTTGATAAGAATCTAAGCCTGGTGGGAAATTAGAGTCTTGTTTTTCTTATAGCTAGAAATATTTAAAATCTTATATTTATCTTTGTCCCCATTTCAATTATTCTAAAGGTGTTGGCCTCTTTTGTCTAATCCACTAAAACACCCAGCACCTCTTCTCAGCTGGTGATAAGGAGTTGAGGGAGAAGTTAAAACTTCTAACTAGAGACTGAAAAATCCTTATAGAAAATGGCAAATTGAGTTATAAATAAAAAACCCCCAAAGTTAATTGAAGTATGAGTTATTAACAACAAGTAATATGTTAAAACCAAATGATGATATGCAATTACCAGTTTAAAGCATGACCCATTCTCCTGGCAAATTAAAATCCAAGCATTTCAACATGGTTTTGTAATGATGATTTGTAAAAATTACCACACATGTTTAAAAATCTCAACTTCCTTTTGTGGTTGGACAGGCTTCATATGACAATTTTCAACTGGGTTTAAATTTTTTTCTCTCAGGGTATTACTATACACTTGTAACAAATTTGTTAGAAAAAGAAGTGAGTAGAATATTTAGGCAAATAATTTTTCACATTGTTATTGCCTAGGGGTTATTATTCTTTAAAATCATCTGAATGTTAGAATGTAGGGGGTACAAAATAAATAAAAAATTAATCATGGATATTTAAAACTTTTGGAAAAAGTTCAGTTTCACTAAAATAGTCATTTATTATTGCTCTGTTAAAATTATGAACAACAAGACATATTTTTATGTTCTCATTGATGAGATCCAAGGCTGAGAGAGATGGATTGCTCTCAGCATTTCTGGGGAAGCCAGGGAGAAAGGAATGACAATTTAGGTAAGAGAAACATATATTAATTAATTAATCCAAGGAAAACATGGGCAGTTCTTTCAACAAAGGTTCACATATAGAAGAAGTAGTTATGTTCCATTGGCTCCAGATTGTGGAAGGATCTTGAGGTGAGACTGAATTTTATTTTGATTCTTAAAAGCTGTTTATGAACATACGCTATGTGAATTGATTTTATTTTAGGAGATATTGGGATAAACTAGTAAGGAAAAGGCACAAGTTGTGTACTCAAGGACATTTAAACCCCAAAGGATATAGCAAGTGAAATATTAAAAAGTGATGTATATGCACACTTTCCTCAAATGCATACAATGAAGACCAGAAATGTGTGGAAGGCCACACACATAGGCAGAGAGAAAGAGGGAAAAACCAGATGACCCGCCTAGACAGTAGGCTTCTGTGTGGACTTCGTGCCTTCAGCTCTCTTTGGTGATGGCACGAACTAAAGAAAGCTGCCTCATTCAAGGTCATCCCCTTCCAGAGGCAGCCCCCATCCAGTGACTGACTGACAACCAATTTTAATGACCTGGCTCCCTTGTTCCAACTCAAGACAAGTCAGGAGGATCTTCCCAGCTCCAGAGCTCCTTGCGGGGTAGGTGGAATCCTCTGTTGGTCTTGCATCACAGCTTAACTCCTTCCTCTACCCAATCCTGCCTCATTCTCCACACTTCCGTGGGTGTTGGTTCCTCCCTTTAAAACATCCTGCATGCCAGTGTCCATCTCCCCTCTTCCTTCTGGAACCCAACCTGTGATAGCTTCCCAGGTCTACTCATGGTACCACCTTTCTTGCCAACTGCTCGCTTCTCTGACTTCCTTTCCATCTGCCATCCCCTGTTTATCTGTCCTTTCCTTATCTAGTCACTTGTCTCTTTTTCTCATGCCCCTTTCTTTCACCAAACTATAGATCTAAAACAAGTTTATTTTATTATGTTTAATGAGTAGTGTTACTTGAACTCTATTCTTGATAGCATGTTTTCTATTTCCTTTCTCTCATGTTGTACACTTCTTTCATTCCTTCTTATTTCTCTTAAAATATCTATAATCCAACATATCCCCATCAGAAATAAACAAATATTAGCCCCTACAACTGCATCTCATTTTTAAAACTACCTATATGACCCTTAACTAGGGTAACCACATAGTTTAGTTTATGCTGTTTCTGTACAGTTATTAATAGTGTTCTCCTAAAAGTGTTCTGTTTTAGGTGAAAAATTATTCAAGCACTTTATTCTTAATAGCATTTTGTGGGTTTCCTTTGAGCTGCAATTAGAAAGGTTCCCCTCTTCTAGTTTAGGTGACCATTTATCTAATAGTTGTTAAATTTAAAAATTAAATGAAAAACAACACAAAACAAAAATCGCTTTCAACAGAGTCAGAAATAAACCCTTTTAGAATTAAATTAATTGCTTTAAATGGTTGGGAAAGAATTTGATTTAAAACAGTAACCCAAGTAAAGACTGCCAATAGTCATTATAATAGTTTACTACTTTCTCTGAAGATTCATACATGTTAACAAAACTAACAGGGGGTTCACTGAAAAACTACTTCACATATTAAATCTGAGAACAAAATTCATGCACTCGGCAAAAATTCAATGAGCAAGTGCCCCACAGCCAGACCCCATTCTAGACGTTTTGGGAGTATAGTGGTTCCCCAGCTCAAGCAAATAAATGCATGACTTGCTCTTTGATCATCAGTAAATCATCTTTGCAAGTATGGTATCTCTTCATTGCCCAAGTTTCCTAGGCTGTACAGGTGAGAGAAGACTGTTGCTTGTGTTGTGTTTATTGTTTTAGGTTTGTGTATACCTGCATTGTGACATACAACTTCTACTGGCCCTAATAGAAATAAATTTCAGAAGTACAGATAAGACAGATTTCAAATGGGTAGGTTTTCTCCCATTAAATCAATATAGGAACCTTGGGATTGATAGTTGAATCCAATGTCCTCATCTTTTAAATAAGCTAACAGAGGCCAAAGATGTTAATTGACATGCTCTAGATTCCAGTCTGTGAAAAGTAGCCAAGACTGGAACCCAGATATCTTGCCTAACTGTCTCCTGTCACACCAGAGTGGAGGAAACAAAATAAATTCTCACTATTGTGGGGGTACTTACATGAGTTCTTTTAGAAGCTGGCCAATAACAAGGCTAAGAACAGATTTTGTCTTCTGCATTGCAAAAGGATACTTAACTTTTCACTTCTCTGAAATCTTTGTGTGGAAATTCTTTAAGATTTTGGTTTAAGTAGAAAAGAATAATTGAAATACTACTTATCATTTATTACATATTCTCCCTCCTTGTATATGTCCTTTCTTCTTTCCTATTTTCTCACTTATTTTTTGCCTTGCTGGCAAACTGCTACATTAAATACCTTCTAAATTGTGCTGTAGCTGCCCCTTGTATAGAAAGGAGAGGGAAATAACATGTGTGTTTCACCTTCACAGTGACATATTTCCCTTGGCATTATATTTAATGTATTTATTAGATTATAGTGAATATCATGCTGAGCAGTGCTGTGTTTTATTAAGGCCAAAATGTGGTTCCATGATTAAATGTGCTGTAAGTCCTGCAGTGCAGTGCAACATGGAATTTGTAGCAACACCTGTGTCTGCTACAGTATAGATAGTAAATACTAACCCAAATATCTACATACGGGAGAAGGCTAGAGAGACACTATTATCCAAGTCAAAATACTCTCAGCTTGAAGCATAATAGCTAAGTTTATAATAGAAAATTTTTAACTCTTATAGTAGTATTAGCGTGGAATATTTCATTGTGGTTATAGCTTTGTGGTCTAGTGCAGGCACTGATGTAGGGCTGAGGTCTCTGAAGGACTTGAATGCTCATCTGTTCACTTGTGCATTTATTTAATAAATATTTATTGGCTGCTTCCTTTTATGTAGAGTTGAGGGACTGTATGGCATGGTTCCTTCCTTAGTGAGCTTGCCCTGCTCATCCACCTGTGAGCCTTATTTTCTTTATGATTGAAATGGATCCTGACCTCAATGATAATGGCTTTCAAGAAAGATTCCACTTGAACAAATATTTGGTGAATACTGACTGATGATGTGGACTTAGAGCAGTTTCTTTCTATGTTATATTCAGAGACATGGCTGTTTCCTAATATCAATATTTTCCCTCTTATTTTCACATTTTCTTCTTCTGCTAAATAGAGAAACCTATTTTTTTTTTGCCATGATTCATGCTAAGGGCTATGTGAACATTTTATATCTGAGGTTACCTTATCCATTGGCTCTGCTTTATCTCCCCTTCCCATGGCCTAATTGGGTAGTCATATGGAAATATGCCAAGAGATAACAAAATGGCATGGGAAGAAGCCATATATTGGAAATGTGTCATGTCCTTAGTCCAAGGACATAATGCTGTTTGCTGGTATCCATGGTGCACACTCTGATTTTATGTAGCCTGTGTTTAGTCCTGGGATGAACCAGCCATTCACAAGCCAGATTTGTTTTTGTCTGATGCCACTAAGAAGTCAGGGTGAATGCTGACTATTTCCGTGTGTGAGTTTTCACTTCAGGAACCAAGCCCAGTTAATCCAGATGACAGACTTTCCAGGAGATTTCAGAAAAGCAGCACTGAAATGAACATAATGCAACCACCATTTCTGGGTGCTTCTCTGTTTGAAACCTTGAAATGCCATGAAATGGGGTTGTATTGCTAGGTAGCACCTGCCCTGCTGTGTACTCTGAAAAGAAAATGTTTCGTGGGCTGAGGATTTTCCCCAATGAGACAGCATCCAGTTTTCTTAAAGGGCTGTGGATCTACTCTCCTAGATCATTTCTGAGAAGGCAGCTGGTAGCTCTCTTCAGTAGGAATTGCAGAATCTAGATGGTCATCACAAGACTAGTGACAAGGCACTGTGGCTGGTTTACCAGGGCAAGAGAATTTGAACTATCCAAACAGTGAGTCCCATCAAGGTGAAGACTGGTAGCTGAACAGTAGCAATTTTGGTATTCATGAGAAGTTCAGCCCAGAACATGATCTATCATTGTGAAGCAGCTACCACTAGAAGGAGAAGTTTCTGACAAAATATGATAAATAGCACAGCTGAGTTATACATGAGAAGTAGCTTAAATCTTTCGAAAGCTAATGAATAGATGATGACAATGGTAGCTCCATCAATGCTGATAAATAATGACAAGTTGCTGGCTAGTGGAATACGGGACTAATTTGTGCACCTTTCGGCATATGACATTAAAAAAGTCAAGGAGTCAAGTCTGTGTAGCATTAAATATGAATGATTAGAATGAAGATGGGACAAAGTCAAAGTCAAATCTACCTGCCATTACATATGAGCCAGCAGTACCTAAAGGAATTTTTTTCAATCTCTTGGAGAATCAAAGGGTACCTGCCTCTTCAAGAAAATGTGTATGTATTTTTTAAAGTGAAAAAGAATCAATGTAAATAAAAAAAAAACTTAAAAAAAAATGGACAGCAGACTCAGAAAGAATAGCTAATGCTACTTTTGATTCTGAACATTTGGAACAGTGTGAGTGGTATTGATATTTGGCTCTGAGAATGAAAGGCAAAGAACCGAAGACCAAAGACCTAGTTGGCAATGGACGAGTGTGGATGGCAGATAATGAGGAGAGGAATTCAGCCAGACACACAGGGCCTTAGATCTCTGGGAGGATAACAGAGGAGAAAGAGCTCAGTCAGGGTAGAGAATGAGGAATCATGACGTCTTTGATGAATGTTCTTCACAGCAGTCTAGGTATGCTCTCAAGCAGACTGAAAGAAATAAAAAGCACTGTCCGAAGGCCCATCTTTGAGTTCCACTAATGCTGACGTGACAAGACAAACCATCTACATCCATACACAGACTTTTTGAAGACACTGGGGAGGGAGAAGTCACTGAATCTTTTCTGTGTTTATTAAATCATATGGAATAAAGTGTTTTTGTTAGAGGAAAAGGTGTATGTCTGGCTAGTTAAAAAATAAAGACACTGACTAATTTGTATTAATCCAGGGACAATTGTCTGCAACTAAATGATGTGGTTGGAATGGGTCTTCCTATTTAGTCAAATAAATATCATCACCCACTCAGGAAACCCCCCCCTCCAGATGTGTAAGGGCTGTCACCTAAAGATGGCTTCTGATGAGTTTTATCTCACAGGGGTGATCAGAGGAGGCCCTCAAGAGACAAAATATTTAAGCTTACAGAGACGTGACCTTTGTACATATGACGCTGTTACTGTTGCTGCTTGAAAAGTAAAATTTTGGTTAAGCAGTTGTTTCTGTTCCTTGTTTTATAATTAACTAAAAATCAGTTTGGAGGAGTTTCACAGTGGAAATAGGATAACTAGAAGCAATGACTATTTCTACATACAGGATACCAAAGCATTCAGCTGAAAAGCAACTGATTCAATTATTTTGCTTCCTGTCTTTCTCTTCTGCCATTTCCTACTTCCAAGAAAGAATCTCATAGTTCAGAATGCTGCTTTCTCTGCCTGGATAAACTCTCTGTTATCAGCATTGCCCTCTTCTCAAAGGTGGAGGTCTAGAGTAGTGGGAAGGTACTAGAAATCCTTGGTCAGAAAATGCTGGGGCCTTTCACTACTCATAATAAATCTCACCCACCTGGCCTCATTCAACAAAACAGAACAACCAAATAAGCTATTATTATTTTTTTTTTTTTGTCAATTGTGCAGGCAGGGGAACCTTTTTCTTTGAAAGTGTGTGTTGGCTTCCATTACTGATGTTTGCTTCTCCTGACCCCCTGGGAGAAACTGGAAGGTTAAATTCTTAGGAGTGGCAAGACCACAAGAGGTCCTCTAGTGCCCTAAGAGAACATATTAAAACTGTATTTCAGAAACTTAAATTCATTCAATTATTGATTCTTCAAGTTCCTGAGGCTATAGTGCTGAGCAAAAACATACACAATCAGTCCAGAAAAAGTCCAGCCATTGTTAATATATCTAGAATGGTTTGCATAACGTTGATATAACATGGCAGCCAAGGAGAGTGGACGGGAATGCGCATGAATGAATGATGATGACTTCACTGTACTAGTCAGTAGGGGTGGTAGATGCCATTGAGTGAGCATGTGCACTGTGTGGCCGTGGCATTCAAAATGACTGAACAAGTAGAGCAACAAATCTGCTAGCAGTCAGATTTTCCATTAAGCTTGAACACTCCTTTTAGAAACTATTTGGATGATTCAGAAGTCTGCAGCAATGGGGCAAGTGGTAATTGGCAGCTTCATCATGACAATGTACCTGCTCATGCATCATGTTTTGTGCAGAGTTTTTTGGTGAAACATCAAATCACCCAGGTGACTCAGCCCCTCTACAGCCCAGGTTTGGCACTCTCTGACTTATAGCTATTTCCAAAACTAAAATCACCTTTGAAAGGGAAGAGATTTCATACCATGGATGAGATTCAGGAAAATATGATGGGGCAGCTGATGGCGATTGGAAGAACTGGGTGAGGTCCCAAGGTAGCCCCTGCTCTGAAGGGGACTGAGGCATCATTGTCCTATGCACAATGTTTCTTGTATCTTGTATCTTTTTCAATAAATGTCTGTTTTTCATATTGCATGGTTGGATACCTTCTGGGAAGACCTCATGTATGATCCATGCCCTCACAGAACTTATTCTAGTGGGGGATGTACTAGTTGTACATGTCATAGTCACACGTGTTGAGGGTGCATGGTTACCATAATAATGTGAGTGCCCCGAAGCAAGGCACCAAGTTCTCTAAGCATGTTATGGGGAGTGAGTGGGGGTGGGGTGGGAGGACTCCAAAAAACACCAGAATTTATTTATAAAAAATTGTGTATTTATTCTTAAATTTTTAAACTTCAGTCACCTTCAAAGTACTCTCTATTTGATACAGTACACCTATCAATACATTTTTTCTACTGCTCAAAACAGGTTTTAAACTCATCAATTTTGATACCTTTTAGTGTTTCTGTTGTTTTTGTTTTACCCCTTCCACATCAGCAAAACGTTTCCCTTTGAGGACTTTTTTCATATCAGGAAACAAAAAAAAAAGTTGCTAGGGGTGAGATCAGGTGAATAGGGTGGATGGGAACAGGGGTGGTGCCATTTTTAATCAAAAACTGCTGGACACTCAGTGCATTGTGGGCAGGTGAGCTCATAAATCACCCATCATGAAATGGGCAAATGCCTTGAGTCTTCAAAAAAAAAAAAAAAACAAAAAAACCCCCACAACTCACTGAAGCCAAGTGCAGCCTCTCACAGTAACACCAGCTGGTACACTGATACATGTGGGTTCTCAGAACACTTGTCTAGAGGGGGAAGCTTGTACTACAAGGGGCCTGGCCTCTAGAAGATAATTACAGATTTTTTTTGTGGCCCCTCTCATATAATGAAGAAGCTGAACTTAGACATATGAGTTAAGAAAGCTTTGGCTTGAGAGCTGAAAGATGAATAGAAATTAATTAGATGAGGTGGGATAGGGAGGGGGTTGAGGTAGGAAGAATCTCACAAGCACCACCCTATGGAGGGAGCAATATTTTCTTAAAATACTATAGACACAGTATTTAATAGACTAGGTTCTGGGTCTTCCTGATCCATGAAATCTTGGTTCCATTTTTTACTAAATGACCACAGGTAGTTACCTTCTTTGAGCCTCAATTCCTGAGGGGGAAGATAAAATACTAAGGGATAAAAGATAGTACAAAGGACTTCCGGCCAAGATGGAGGTGTAGGTGGACACACTGTGCCTCCTGTCACAACCAAAATTAAGGACAACAAAAATTTAGAACCAAAAAAACAATCAGAACAGATAGAAAATTGAATTGTGCGGAAGTCCAACAACAATTCACCCAGACTGGTAAGAGGGGTGGAGTTGGCGGCCAGCAGAGAGGGATCGTGGCAGGAAAAAGCAGTGGCTAGTGGTCCTGGACATGCAGGTGGTTGGCACACCCCAGGTGCACAGGCGGTGGTCACTGGGAGTGGGGAGGCAACGAGCAGACCAACCGAGGCATACAAGGCGGCTGACTATGGCCACACATTCACGCGTAGATAAACCTGGGGAAAATGGGCAGTGAGACAGACTGTGCAACGCAGGGCCCCAGAGCCAGGAAATAAAGCCTAAAAGCACCAATTGAAAACACTTATGAGGGTTTAAGTGCTGGGAAAGACTCCCAGCCTCACAGAGGGGACTGAAATCCAAGAGAGAGTGCAGCAAGCACCATTGTTCCCTCTCTGACCCCACCCCCACATAACAGCATCACAACTCTGTGACTGGGTTGCCACGCCCTGGTGAACACATAAGGCTCTGCCCCTCATACGTCACAGGTGCGACCATACCAAAAAAAAAAAATAATAAATAAACCAAAAACAGAAGAAGGAAAAAAATGGCTCAAATGAAAGAACAAATCAAATCACCAGAGCCAATACTTTTAAGTGATCAAGAGATAGCCAACCTATCAGATGCACAGGTCAAAGCCCTGATGATCAGGATGCTCACAGAATTAGTTGATTTTGGTTGCAAATTAGATGAACAAATGAAGGCTATAATAAGTGAAATTAATAAAAATGCACAGGGAACCAATAGTGATGGGAAGAAAATTGGGACTCAAATCAACAGTGTGGACCAGAAGGAAGAAAGAAACATCCAATCAGAAAAGAAGGAAGAAACAAGAATTCAAAAAAATGAGGAGAGGCTTTAACCTCCAGGACATCTTTAAATGTTCCAACATCCAAATTATAGGGGTACCAGAAGGGGGAGAGGAAGAGCAACAAGTGGAAAAGTTATTTGAACAAATAATAAAGGAGAACGTCCCCAATCTGGCAAAGGAAATAGACTTCTAGGAAGTCCAGCAAGCTCAGAGAGTCCCAAAGAAGTTGGACCCAAGGAGGAGCACACCAAGGCAAATCGCAATTACATTAGCCAAGATTAAAATGAAGGAGAGAATTCTGGAAGCAGCAAGGGATAAGGGGACAGTAACCTACAAAGGAGTTCCCATCAGACTGTCAGTGGATTTCTCAAAAGAGACCTTACAGGCAAGAAGGGGCTGGAAAGAAGTATTCCAAGTTATGAAAGGCAAGGACCTACATCCAAGATTGCTCTATCCAGCAAAACTTTCATTTAGAATGGAAGGGAAGATAAAGTGCTTCTCAGATAAGGTCAAGTTCAAGGAGTTCTTCATCACCAAGCCCTTATTATATGAAATGTTAAAGGGACTTATCTAAGAAAAAGAAGATCAAAAATAGGACAGTAAAAAGACAGCAAACTCACAGATATTAACAACCACACCTAACACAAAAGCAAACTAAGCAAACATCTAGATAGGAATAGAACCACAGAAATGGAGATCACACGGAGGGTTAGCAACAGGGGAGTGGGAGGAGGAAAGAGGGGGAGAGGGTACAGAGAACAAGTAGCACAGACAGTGGGTAGAAAATAGACAGGGGGAGGGCAAGAATAGTGTGGGAAATGTAGAAGCTAAAGAAGTTATGACACATGGACATGAACTAAAGGGGGGAATGTGGGTGGGAGGGGGTGTGCAGGGTGGAGGGGAATGAAAGGAGGGAAATGGGACAACTATAATAACATAAGCAATAAAATATGCTAAAAAAGAAAAAATAAATACACATAAAAACAAAAAAAAAGTACAAAATCATAGGGTTGTTTTGAATTAGATGAGCCAATGATATAAACATTTAGAACAGTTTGCAGCATGTTTTAAATAATTGTTAGTTATTTTTATTAGGTATCAGCATTTTAAATTCCTATAATTTTTAGCGTAAAAATTGTTATATTTGTGGAATTTTACATTTTATTGAAGTAGTCCTGGCTGGTGTGGCTCAGTGGATTGAGCATGGGCTGCAAACCAAAGGGTCTCTGGTTCGATTCCCAGTCAGGGCACATGCCTGGGTTGTAGGCCATCTCCCTGGTAGGGGGTGCTCCGGAGGCAACCACACATTGATGTTTCTCTCCCTCTTTCTCCCACCCTTCCCCTCTGTCTAAAAATAAATCAAATAAAACAAAAGGTAAATTTTATTGAAGTAATACATGTACATGTTTTAAACAGTCAGATTCTAGAGGCTGACCCCAGGCAGAGTTCTAAGGAAAAAGAGCTGACCCCTGCATCTCCAAATCCCAACATACTGCATCCCTAGGAAACAACCACTTTAATCCCATGTTTCTGAATAGCATGCTTATATGCTTATATTGCTACTTGAATTTTCAGTTTAGATGTTAGCTATTGACTTTCTTCTATGAAAGACAAGGATTTAACTCTTTCATGCTCTGCTTGCTACCCCATCACATTCATGTGAGGAGTAATGACTACTTCTACATACACGATATTCAGAAAGCACCCATCTCCCATTGTGTTTGCAGTCTTCTGGTTCTGTTAATGTGAGCATCTCTGAGCCAGGTAGTATGCCAGTTTTGCTTACTTCCACAATATTTCGGTTTTTTAAAAGTTAATAGTAATTATTTTTGTTTATATTATTTACATTTGTTTTAGGTATTGATCACTAATCCAATTCCAAACCCTCCTTAGCTGTGTATATCTATTTCAACACACGTGGACACTTTAGACTACTTACCAATTTTATTTTCTTGAAAAGAAAATCTTTTCAAGATTTTCTGTCTCGGGTATTTTGGGTCGGCCGATCTTTTCTGCTCGCTCTGTCAGGCTGATCACAGCTGTCCTCTCACATCCACCGTCATCCTGGGGCCCCTTTTATCTCTTTGATCTCTGCGTTTCATTTCCTCTGGACTATGTGCATGGCTCATTCTTGTTTTTCTCTCTCATATTGATGGAGCACATATTCCGGAGGTATAGTTTCCTGAGAAAAGGTATGTGGAGTTACAATTTTTTGAAATGTTGAGTATTTGAACATGTCCTTATTCTGCCCTTATACCAGATTGATAATTTGTCTGGGTATAGAATTTTAGGTTGGAAACCTTTATTTCCTCAGCATTTAAAAAGCAATTGCTTCATTTTCTTTTAGATTCCTGGAGATGCTGTTAGGAAGTCACTGCCATACTAATTTTTTATCCTATACATGAAAACTCAACCCCTGCCTTGTTGGAAGCTTATAGCATTTCTTTTTGTCTTCCAGCATTTTCATGATGCTATATATCTGGATGTGTAATTATTTTCATCCCTTCTACTGGGTACTTTCAACCTGGAAAAATATGTCTTTTAGTCATGAGAAATTTCCTTGAATTATGTTTTTTATTTCCTTTCCTGTTTTCTCTCTTCTCTCTTTCTAAAATTCTTATTATCTGAAAGTTTAACACCCTTTACTGGTGTGGCAATTTTCATTAATTTTTTCTATCTCTTTCTGTAATATTTCCTTACTTTCTATTTCTTTTGAATTTTCATTTCTGTTATTATAATCTTAATTTCTAAGAGCTCTTTTTGTTTTTCAAATGCTCCTTTTAAAAATCAGGATACTTTTCTTACTTTATGTTATAACATGTTAATTAATTATAATTATTAATTATAAGTTTTTTTGGAAGTTATCTTTTTCATAGCCTTCAAGTTGCTTTTTGTTTGTTTTATTGTAGTCTCCAACTTTCATACAGATGCATTCTTCAAATGTCTGGTGATTCTTAACCGTCTGCATACATTTGTGGGGCCCCAGAGCAACTTAAAAGCTTTGTTTGAGCTTGTCTGCTATGGTCTTCAGTACAGGGAGATCTGGCTGGGCTATTTCTTTGGGAAGCCTCTGATACCAGTTATTGGTGTGATTAGGTCGGTTCTCTTGGACTGGTCAGATTTCCAGAGGGGATCTTTGTGTCCTTTGTGTGTGTGTATTTACATTTGTATATGTACCTGGATGTTGGCATTCTAGGACCAAGTAGGGGGAGAAATCTGGGGGGCTTAACATCAGTATGTATAGATTTACTTAATTTCCCTTTTAATTGACCTTTTCCCCCACTGAGCATGCTGTCCAGGTCAGGGGCTCTCAAAGAGGGAGTAAAACTTTAGTCCTCAACCAGGGATGGGGAAGGGGACCTGCCATGCCCAGTTTCATTGAATGAAGGAGAGAAATCCCATTTTATTTGCTCTGAAATAGATTTTCAATTGTCATCCCCTTTTATTCTCGCCTTTACCTTTACATCCAAAGGCACTTTCTGGGCCTGTTGGGGGTTTGTTCTTTGTTCTTTTCCTGCTGGCTTAGAATTCAGCTTACTTAGGTCTGCTACACCAGAGAACTTCACTTTACTTGCTTCTGTGACTTCCAGTTTGTAAAATATATTATCTTTTCTCCCCATTGTTCTTTTGAATTTGTTCCTTAAATGATCATGTATTATGATTTTAAAGAACTTAAGGGAAAGACCAGAGTTAAATGCATATATTCAATGTACCATTTTTAGTTGAAAGGGAAGAAATTCCTTGAACCTAAGTCTTTTCTTATGAAGAGAGCACTTAACGCATCTGAAGTTATTTTGTTCTGCTCCTTTCCTGCCGTACTTTACATATATTTTTGCCTAATAAAAACAAAAGGTTTTTAGTAATATTTCAGTTTAATTTATTTTTATTACCTTTGACACCTGTAGTATATTTTTTAACATATGCATTTTCAGTATTTATGGAAAGGCAAGTTTAAATTACCTTCTCTGTGTTCTTACTCAATAGTGATTGTTAGTTTTAATAAAGCTGTAATTGTGGTTAAAAGAATGATACTTAATTTTCTATTACTCAGGGACTTGTTGTCCAATTTGAGAGTTATTTAGATTCTTTGATCTCTATTTCCTTCCTTTAGTACTGCTTTGCTTCTGAACTTTTCAGTTCTCATTAAGGTCTTCTTCCTTTTAGTTAAGGAAAATAGGTAGAATAATGTTGGACGATTACCATCTTTGGCTCAGTTCAATAAACATTTCTCACAATGTTTATAGTATTGTGGTAGGCACTGGAGGTATAAAGATAAGGTCTGGTCTCTACGCAGGCTAGCTCCTTGTTAATAGTTATAGAGTTAGAGTTAATTAAAATTGAAATGTACAAGAATTAGTTTTTGATTGTATGTTTATTTGATCTACCCTTCCTACTCATTTAAAAATTTTTATGTGATTCCTGCTTAATTTAAAAATTTTTTTATTGTTGTTCAATTACAGTTGTTCCTATTTCCCTCCAATTACTCTCCCCTGCCCTAGCCACCACCCCACCTTCCATATTCAATCCTCCCCTCCATTGTCTTTGTCCATGGGTCCTTTATACATGTTCCTTGATTTGACCCTTCCCCTTTTTTCCCCGCTTATTCCCCTGTTCCCTCCACTCTGGTCACTGTCAGTTTGTTCTTTATTTACATGTCTCTGGTTCTATTTTGTTCACTTATTTGTTTTGTTGATTAGGTTCTACTTATAGGTTAGAAAGGTCATATGGTATTTGTCTTGCACTGCCTGCCTTATTTCACTTAGCATAGTGTTCTTCAGTTCCATCCATGCTGTTGCAAAGGGTAGGAGTTCCTTCTATCTTTCTGCTGCGTGGTATTCTGATGTGTAAATGTACCACAGTTTTTTGTTTTTGTTTTTTTATCCATTCATTTACTGATGGGCACTTAGGTTGCTTCCAGCACTTGGCTATTGTAAACTGTGCAGCTATGAACGTTGGGGTGCATAGGTTCTATTGAATTGGTGTTTCAGGGTTTTTAGGGTATAAACCCAGCAGTGGAATTGCTGGGTCAGAAGGCAGTTCCATTTTTAGTTTTTTTGAGGAAATTCCATACTATTTTCCATAGTGGCACATAATCTTTTTAAACAATGTCAAAACATATGAAGAGAAACTCAGTATTGCCTACCTCCAAGGAGTTTCCAAGCATTTAGTTAACAAATGACTGAAATCCACCATTAATATTCATGCATTTTATTTGAGAGTCTAAACCCCGTTAAAATGCAAAAAGCATACTGTCCCATTCACATCTCAGCATTCTCCGGTTCTTTTCTGTCAGTAGGTTGGGGCTTTTGGTAGTCCATAGGGGATGGTTAAGTGAGATATCCGAGGGGATTAAGGGAGAGCAGTACACCTGAAAAGGAAATTTAGTAGTGCCAAAGGTAGATCACTAATTTCTCAGTGTTCTTATTCACCTGGATTATTTAAAAAATGTAATCTATTTTGCTTTATTCTAATTCCAGGAAACTAATAGTAAATTAATAGTCCTTAAATGGGGTGTGTAGCAATTCTCAACTAACTAGCATATTTGATCGTCTTAGGACATATTTGTTGCCAACTATTGTGGACCATTGAGATTTTGTGGTAGATTATTAGCTCCTGGAGAAGTGATACCATGTGTTTTATTTTGTATTTTTTATTTCTCCTATTTCCCTTCTCAACACCAACACCTGTCTTTTCAGCAGAAGTGGTGGGGCCTCGGTTGAGGTTGTTGATTGGAAGACGTCATGCCATCCACTTCATTCCACCCGGCACCTTTCCTTCTTGGCCTGAATGTTTTCAAGGTTTTCTTTCCCTCTTGAGCACCCAAATGTGCCATATTTCCCATTCCAGCTTACTGACCAGGTCCTGATTACCTTTTGTAGTTTTGGAATTGATCCCCAGAAGCTGAAAACATCTCCAGTTGAGGGTTCACAGGTTGTGGGTAGTCAGGCCCTGAAACCTGCATGTGCTAACATTATGGGGGCCTCCTGCCTTTCAGTGTATTTCAGAAGGTGAAGAGGTTCCAGTGCCCCTCACCTTTGCAGAGAAGCAGCTCCTGGGGGGAACTGCCAGGCTTTGATCCTTTAGGGTAGGTTTGTTGGGGAGCGACAGAGGGAGTCAGACAAGATGTCCTTTCAAATAACATACTCTTCCACTATTCCCCCTAATCCATTAAAAATTATTGCACTGGAATGGTTAGTGCTCAGGCTCCAGAGCTGTTCTACTTGGGTTCAAATTGAAGCTTTGATATTTGCTGTGATTTTTACAAAAGTTACTTAGATTTCTGTACTCAGTTTTTTTCTCATTTGCAAAACAGGAATAATTATAATGTCTACTGTATAAGGTCAGGCGGAAGGCATTAAATGAGTTAATATGGGTTAAGTGCTTAGAATCTGTGTCAGTATATGGTAGACATCATCATCATTATTACTCAGATGAGCAGATCAAAGGTGTCTGTGAGAATCCAGGGCATTTGGAGAACCCCTGACTTCCAAATCCCTCTGAATTGCTTCCCACTGGGAAGAAAATAATGATCTGCTCTGCGTAAACCCTCATTGTCACTAACTCACTAATTAGGCTCCCAACTAATCATAGCCCAAGGGTGACAGACAAAATTGGACTATGGGAGAAAGGAGTTGTACCTAAAAATAATGAGAAATTTGTTAAAGCGTGTTGTTGCTATGGAGGCAATGATGTGTGGAGAAGCAGCCACAGAGGTGGTGAGAGGTGACCTTTGCCCCTGAGCAAAGCGTTTAGCCTGTAAAATGTGGAGAATAGCTGCCTCACAGAACATTTGGGGATTTCATTACCCCCCCACGTGTGTATGTACATGTGTGAGTATGAGCACACGCATACAACAGCTGATATTTATCCAACAGTTAGTATAGTGCCTTGCATGTAAGTTAATAAACGTTAGCTGCTTTTCTTATTGTTACATTATGAACAGCTGTGTGGCTTTCTCAGTTTGGCCTAACAATCCCTTAGAAGAAGGTTCAATGTGTTTATGTTCCTGAAAACAGGGTAATTCAGGAAAAATAAGGCAAAACCATGAAGAACACACCAGAATTGTATGGCTGTGACCTCTAAGCAGGTGTGGATGGTCTGTCTTGTCTGGAAAATTTAACCAGGGAGAAAGTCCCGTTTGACAAGGTGGAAACTATTTAACTGAGTTTAGGGCAATCCTAGGCACCTGGTCAGAGTATAATAAAAGAAATAGTCTCTGAAGTCTTGTTTTCTAGAGATCCATTTCCTATGAATAATTGAGTTATTTCTAATGAACATTTTTTCCTGGCCTTATCTGCTCCTACCGGCGATCCAGTTAGTGTGAAAGTATTTTCCTTTTCCTTTCTTGATACCATTCTCTTCAGCATTTCTTCTGCCTCTGCGGTGGCTTCTTCTCAGCCTCCTCTGTGGGTTGCTTGTCCTTTGCTTCCCTCACAAATGTTGATGATCCTCAGGGAACTCCTGTCATCCTGCTTCCCTTCTCAACTTACACATCTGTGGCTGAGAGAGCTAATTGTTTACTTCCACATCCAGTCTCTCCTTTGTTCTTGCCGACAGACTCTCCAGTGTAGACAGGCATGTGCCCACCTGGGATACAGACAGTGTTTCCTAGTCTCCCTTGCAGCTCTGTAATGAAGAAAAGGTTATTTTGTGTGGTACTTCAAGGAAGACAGCTTTCTTTTTCCTCTTCTGCTTGACACCTCCTTCTGATCTGCAATGAAGGATGTAATGGTAGATCTCTAGCAGCCCTTTTTGAATCATGAGGTGACCTTGAGGGTGGAAGCCATATTCTAGGGTGTGGTGCAGAAGGACAAAGCCCTGGTGTGGTACTGCCATCCCAGCCATTGATTGCTTACCTCCAGGCATCTTATATATGAGACAGTGCTATTCCTCTCTTGTTTAAGCTGTTGCTATTTTGGGTTTGCCAGTTTTATATATGGCATAGTTCAAGGAATATGCAGGCTCAGGAATGAGGTGATTGGAGAAGAGGATGATGGACTGAAGAGGAGAGGCCGTACTTTGTTTTATGGGCCCCATCTAAGGTTCTAAGATTCTTGTGCAGCTTGAGGAATGTGATGTAGGTGCCCTGTGCTTGACTGAGATGGAACTTTCCACCAGACTGGAAGCTCAATGTTGGATTTGAGTTGGCATGAAGAAAAAAGATGTTTCTTGCATACAAAAGGTAGTGGAGTGGGATTCATCTTGATAACACATAGATGATCTTTTGTATGAGATGTTCTTTAACCTCCAATTTTTAAGTCCTTGATATATTGAGGACTCCTTTCCATGTCAATAAATGTACATGTATATCATTACCTTTAATGAGTGCATCATGATCTGCTATACAAGAATGTATTTAACCAATCTTCTTTTTTCTTTACCAGACCTTGGCAGCTAGTATTGTGAATGGTGTATTGGACTTCAGTGCTTGTGTCACTTGCACATATATTGGTGACTTGTTCCTGAACTTGGCCCCTCTTGGTGGCTTTCAGTCTAATTTGGTGACATTTCTATAATCCTTGACTAGGGTGTAGTAAGCATTCTCCTGACCCTGATTTAGGTTTTGTTGGTCCTAGGCTGGTTCACACCCTCTTACAGGATCCCATGGTCTTTGTGGTATGAGGTAGTAACATCCAGGCATGTTTCCATCTTATTTGTCTAAAGCCCAACTCTGATACTATTAACTGCTTAACGTTTCCTCTGACTGATTCTACCAAATGGAAGTCACCTCTCCACATTCTAACAGATTAGAAACTGTGCTTCTGGTGTGTGACTTTGTCACTTTCTGTCTATCTCTTTAGGTCCATAGCTTACCTTATCACCCCTCCCTAGGCCTCGAGTTTCTTAATAAAAGGATTTATGTTTGACTCATTTCCCACCTCTAGTGATCACAGTGTTTCTTCACACTCAGGGCTTAGAGATATTTGTGGAGTGAATGTCATTTCTATTGATTTTCCTCATAATAATTTACTGTTCTTGGCACCTTTGAATCTTATGTCATTTTGAGGCTTGTCATTGTAGTAAAACCTTAAGGCTCTAAAGGTAAATTTTAAGTGTCTGAAAACACACCTACCATAGTGCAGAGGAAGGTAGCAGGAAGTCAGAGTTTTGTAAGTGGCATAGCTGGACTGCCCTGTGTGTGTGACCCTTGGAGAACATGATTGAGGCAGGAGGGGCAGCTTTTGAACCATCCCAGCAGCTGGAGACTGTCTCAGGTTGCTCTTGGCCTGAACCCATCGCCTGTGGAAATCTTTAGCCCTAAAATATTCAATAAAAAATGTGTCTTAAAATGATTAGGCAGATTCTCCCAGGCCAAATCCTTTCAACTGGCTCACATGCTAGGAATCTAGGGCACTGAGTTTAGATGAGGTTCCTTTCACGGCCATGTGGGGATTCAAAGAGATAAAGGAGAAGTAGATTGCTTCTTTGCTGGGTGGGGATGTCTGGAGAGCTTAACGAGGCCGGCTCTGGGCTTTGCAGCTGGCTGATGGGCAGCCTGGTGTGACTGGCAGTCAATGTTTAAGGACAATGAGCTGTCTTGCTGCGTGATCACTGTGAGACGGGTCTTTTATGGTTTCACTGATGAGTCATCCTCTCTGGGCAATCAATTTTAGCTTGCTACCTTCACCCTGCTTTCCCTATGAATAAGTTTATTTATAATCTTCAAATCCTCTATTCCCGCTTGGGCTCCGGTTTTGAATTTTGGCTGGGCATGGCTTGGAAACTTCAGGCTGTTCAGGTTTTGGGGGATGTATTTCAAAGTCAAATTGTCTAGACATTTGTTACGGCAGTCGGTGCAGCTCTGCTTGGGAGATGAATTTCTTCATGGCCAGCCTGGCATTGTTAATTTTAGGAAAAAGCTTTTGCATTGTAGCTTTATATGCTAATAGCCTGGAAGTCCTCTGCATTACTAATCCCATAGGCTTGGGAAATGCACGCCTCTGACAAGAGCCGCTGACAGGAAAATATCACCAGCTCCAATACCTGATTACTCATTGAAGTTTCCACTGAATCTGCCAGTGAGCCATCTGCTCCACCTAGACATTTTTTCCCACTTTGTATGTGAATATGCCAATAATGCTGAAGAGCATAACAACAACAAGAGTGATGCTGGTAAAGGTGATGGCCGTTTATCAAGCATCAGATATCAGCCAGGCACCAGGCTAGGTGCTCTGTGTACGTCGGTGCTTCCCGTCCCTGACTGCTGATGAGAACCACCTGGGCAGTTAAGGAGATTAAAAATATGCTGGGCTCCCACCCCCCAGCAATTAAATCAGAGATTTCTTCTCTAGTCTTATTCCCAGAGCTCCCTTTATAAACTCTTTTTTAAAAAATTAACATTAATTTTCTGTGATTATTAAAGCAATATATAATCTTTGTAGGATATTTGGATAATAAAAATAAAATGAAAATCATACACAATTCCACCAGCCAGAAATCCTCTGTTAATATATTTAAACAACTTCATTCAGGTGTTATTGAGATGCAATAAACTGCATGTTTGAAGGATACAAATTGAAGTTTTGACACTCTATTATAAACATTTTGATATATTTCCTTATGATCTCTTCTCCCTCCCTCCCTCTCTCCAACTTTCCTTCCCCTCCTCCCTTTCTTGCTTCCCCCTCCTCACCACAGGCATATTGGCATGATACAACATACACATTTGTGTATCCTGTTTTTCCATTGACATTTATTATGAGCATTTTCTGTGTTATTTTCTTCAATAGATAGGCAAGGGAAGAGCTCACACGGGGGTGGGGCTGGGTCACAGTGAGTCCTGGTCTGATGGGAGTGAGAGTGAAGTTATACTGCTCGCAGGGGGCTGGGTTGGGGATGACTGCTAGATGCTTGTGTTCCCTTCCTCATGTGGCTCATTTATGGAAGTTAAAGGAGGTTTCTCACAGTTCTGTGTTACTGCAAGTCTCAGGCTCCCCTGAAGGATGGGAGGCAGCCAGGAGCAGCAGGCAACTCCCAGCATTTGCCACTGCATTTGCGAGGGTTGGTATGTGACCATACTGGGATTGGAGGTGAAGCCCCAGGTGGTGGATGTTACCTCTTCCAGCATTTCTGCTTATTCATCTCTGTGGCAGAATGATAGATTTGACTGCTAATGAGGTTTCTCTATTTTCCTTCTCCTTTTTAAGCAGGTTGCTAGGCCCTTAGTGAGCCTTGGAATCAGGGATTCAGAAATTTTTGGCTGTGTGAAAGATAGAAGCTGCTGGAAGTCCATGTCTTCCTTCTTTCAGAGGAGCTAAACTGAAAACACAAGCTTCTACCTAGTGCTCTCAACAGGGAGGGGAGAGAGGAGGAAGAGGTTTCCAGAAATTGGGATGTTTCATCTTTGTCACAAAATCACACTCGGCTTCACAGCAGCACCCTGGAAAGCTGGAGGGGCTCAGGGAGGTTGGCCGTGGAGCCAGCCTGGGGAGGCAGGGCTCTAGGCAGCAGGAGTCCCAGCCTCAGTAAAGATTCTAGGACCCCCTACATGGCATGGAAGCGGAGGACCACTGTCCCTTCAGGGACCACAATGGCCTTGATTAACAAGGATGACTTCTATCACCATGATGGGCCAAATGTCAGCCTTGGCCGCCATTTCCCTAGTACCACATATTGCCAGTCATGTCTGACTGAATTTCCCTCTGGCCTGGCAAGATGGAAATGGGGAGTTGGACTTACATTGATTGTAACAAATTAAAGAAATGTGTATTTCTCACAAGCCCAGGTTTTCATAATCACTGAGATTTCATTCTCTCTACATCTCAGAATTAAAGTTAACACATCTCCTTGTTATGTGGAGGAGTGATAGTTGAAATGAAGGTGAAATGGAAATTCTAAGGGCCGGGAGACATGCCGCATCTACACTGTAAGTCTTCAAAAAGTGTGTGCTGAGTAAATAAACCAAATATAAATGGTTATTTTTGCTTGACATGTTCAGGAAGGAAAACCAGGAGACACGCTGCTGCCTTACTCACTTGAGACATCAACCTCTCCTTCTGTGGCTGCTCTCTTCCTGATGATTCCTCTCAGCTAACACACCTGACAAAGGACAATACCAGAGGCCAAGGAATGTCCTTGGAAGTCCCCATAGTAACAGGCTACCCCAACAAGGCAGCGTCAGAGTCAGGAGAGGCAGACACATTCACTTACAATTCTTTGGGCTCACTGACTTGTCATTAGGCCTGTTGCCTAATCACCTTTAGGCTGCTCTATATACTTTCTAGATGCATGATCTAGGAAATATAACTGCCTGATAAATATCCCTGGTGGCAGAAAAGTTCACGTCATGCCCCACGCCCATCGCAGTGACTCGGCTTGCCTGGGACCCCGTGCCCTGTGAGGGACACAGACCAGCCTTCTGTTTCTTACTGAGCCCTCCCACAAACTGCGTAGCATGAAGCCCGGATTCAAGCCATTTCCCCCATTAGCACTACCTGTGCATGAATGCCTCATTGCGTTCCAAATGTCAAACTCTAATGCAATAATAGGCTTTAACCTAGAGCAGACAGCGAGGCTGATCAAGTGTTATAAAAGGATTATTAATGAAAATGAGAAAAACGGTATATTTAAGAGAGAGTGTCAAATGGAGAGGACAGTGGGCTGGGATAATGGTTCCCCGCTGCTCCCAGGAAGCAGCTGCACAGGCACAGCGTCTGCTTTCATGACAGTCGTGGGGATGCTCTGTCTCAGGGAGTAATGAAGACTGCACCTTTCATCACAGGAGGGCAGCAAATTTCCTGAACGGTCGTGGCGTTAGCACCTTGCTTCTCTCACTGAATCCCTGAGACAGATGTCGCAGAGGGTGGGGACGGATTCTGGCAGGAGGCTGCCTTCTGGAACCACCAGTACTATGGGGCTGGAAGGCAAGTGGAAAGTCAGGGAGATGAAAGTTGCTTAAGGGCCAGAAAAGACCCAGACAGACTGAGGATAATGAATGCAGAGTTGAACACAAAAAGCCGGTTAGTGCTGAAAGCAAGGATGAATGAATTTTGTTTGTCTGCACAACCTTCCCAGGAGTTCCTCACCTGCTCTGGTCCTAGAATTGCAGGGGCGATAGTGTTTGTTCTGCCACCTCATGTGGTGGTTTTGACATGGTAATACATATAAAAGTGCCCTCAGATGGCAAAGTAGATTTTATCTAAGAAACATTTATTTAACAATTTTTTTTCAGCCCTTTGTGTCCACAATGTGGGATGTATTGTGCTATGTGCAGAGTATGTAAAACATGGTTTTTACATTTAAGTGATTACAAGGTAAGACACGCAACGATAAATCCCCAAAGTGTAATTTAAATTAAGAGCTCAGAGACTTCAGAGGTAGAAGAGCTCATTTCTGGCCTGAGGCCTTATGGAAATAGGTAGCAGGGAACCTAAGAGTAAAGGCTGGAGAGATCCGGTGGAGGCAGCATTCCAGGTTGGGAACAGGGTGAGAAAGATGTGGAACAGAAAAGGCCTGGTGGTGCTCAAGGAGCAGAGGGCATCGGTTGTCTGGAGTGAAGGATGTACATACAGGGGAGAGTCACAGAGGAAGCTGGAATACTATGAGGAAGTGTGGCCGTGAGGGTCGTGGGCTGAGAAGTGGGAAGTGTATTTGTAGCTACTGGGACATTTGCCAAATGAGTCTTTTAAGGATAATTTGATTTAATTGACAGTACAGTGTAGATTAGAGCAAAGAAAGGTGGGAACCCTCTGTTCCTGGAATACCTCATATATGATACGCTAAGGTTTGGACTAGCACGATGACAAGGGAATGAAAAGAAAAATGGGAAGAAGAACAAGTCGTAAGGTGCCTATTGGATATAAGCACCCAGGGAGGGAAGAAGGTTAAAAATAGGAAGGAGAAAGGCTGGAAATGAGTCTGGAGATGAGGTAGAGTGGGACTCAGAAGGGCCTTGGGCCCTCGTATGGTGTCAGGCATCGTTTGATAGGTATGTGGAACCTATCACATGAAATTTCAAGTGAGATCCAGTTTGTATTTTAGGAAGATCCCTGTCTAGGCTGGAGTTCAGAAAAACTGGTGGCAGACAGAACTGTCATACAACTTTATAATCTGTTGTCCAGATTTAAAAAAAATGATAGGATGGGATCGTAGGAATTATTTTTGAGTTAGAACATAGAGGAGGAGAGAGAAGAGTTGAAAATAACTCAGTTTTCTGCCTGTGGAAAACAGGTGGATGGCAATGTCTACTACTGGAAACCAGAGGGACAGGCAAGGAATAGCTTTGTGGAGAATGATTAGTTCATCACTGGACATGCTGAACATGACTTTAGGACATCCCAGTGAAAGTGTTCAGGAGGTAGCAGGAAATAAAAAACCAAGGGCTCACTGGATACACAGAGGATGAAAACAGATGTGAGTGAGCAGCACAGATGTACAAATAGAGGCAGATTTTATAGGTTAGGAATGGGACCTAGGATGGCCTCCTGGGTAACCTCGACCTTTATGAAGCATATTATAGTTTGTACAGGGGTTTAATAATCCTTAAATCTTTTGATCATTAGAACCCTATACACAATGGTGAAGGTTTCATCATAGACTGGGAGTTTTGGCAAGACAAATGTATGAAGATGAGGAGAGCTAGTGGGCTGATGATATCATAGTGATATCCTAACCTACTTCTTGGAAGAAATTTGTCCATTTTTCTTTATCATCTCTTTACTGCTTATGGGTCTTTGGAGGAAACATTTTTCTGTCTACTTTTTTAGCTGAACTCTTTGTCTGAACAGATTACTGGGAGAGAAATTTCTCATAAAACACAAAGGGCCATGAAGTAGATAGAGTATATATTGTGTCAATCAGAAATGCTTTCAGGCCCTGGATGAGTGGCTCAGTTGGTTGGAGCATTGTCCTGAACACCAAAAGGTTATGCAAAAGGTTATGGGTTTGATTCCTGGTCAGGGCACGTATCTAGGTTTTGGGTTTGATGTCCAGTGGAGGTGTGCACAGGAGGCAACTGATCACCATGTCTGTCTGTTTGTCTCTCTCCCTCTCCCTGCCTCCTCCTTTCTTTCCCCTGCTTCCTCTCTAAGCATGGGTAAGGATTAAAAACAAAAGAAAGAAATGCTGCCAGCTGCAGGTCATTAATGGAGGTTAAACAAATAGGGTTTTCTCTTCCTTTTACAATGAGAAGTCTAGAGATAGGGAACTGATGGTGTTGGTTCAGCGTTAGGTTAACTGCTTTAACTCTCTTGGGCTTTACCTAGTGCCTGTTAGATGACTTCCAAGCTCCAAGCAGCATGTCTACTTTTGGTACAGGAAAAGGGACAGATGCCATCTATAATGATTTTTATTTTTAAAATCAGGAAAGCAGAAATGCCACTGAAAACTTCCATTTACTTCTTGCTGGCCCACACTGTCATGTCTTTACCCCCTGCTCTCTGAGTGATGGGAAAGTGAGTATTTTGTTTTTCCAGTCTCCACAGTGAAACCAGGCAAGGGAGAAAGAACTAGGAGTTGATATTTAGTTGGCCAACCAGGAGGGTCTACAATGCGTATCACCTAATTATACTGCCTGGTCTCAATATTTGTTGTTAAAAACAGCAAACATAAAAATACTAGAGCAATGGAAGTAGTCCCTGGTCATTGTACAGCATTGTTTTACTTATAAAAAGTTTTTTTCGTATTTACAGAAATTTACATTATGTTCTTGCTGAGATTTTAGGATGCTGGTATGCTTTCATGAGGAAATTAAGGACAGAGGTGGCTCAGTGACTTGCTGGAAGTCATAAAGTTGGTTGGTAGCAGACCTGGAATGCTCTGTTTCGGGTAACCTGCCCATATGAAAGGGCATAAACGAGTCATGGTGAAGGAAAACCTGAAGCCTCCAGGCCCTCCAACTCGTAGTGTGTTCCTTTGGACTGCAAGGCCTTTGGATCAAATGCTAAAATGGTTATTTTAAGTTCTGAGGTCTTTACATCTTACAGAGGAGCTAATGTTTGTGACCTGAGTTTCAGGATATCCTTCAGGCCTCCCACACTGCCCTGGTCATAGGTAAGTAGAGTCAGCATGGAGCTGGCGAAACCCTGCACCACTGCTAAGGTTTTTTCCTCATTATTGTCATCATTCTTCCCCCTACCTCTCCCTACAGCTGGATAGATGCTGTAGACTGGGAGATAAAAACTTCATTGATCATCCACTTGTAAAACAGGGCATTCAGGAACTTGGATAAATAGGGCATATTCAGTTGTGAATATCCAACAGCAAAAGTGGACATGTAATTGCAGTCCAATTGCTGGTCACTTGGCTGTCCTGAGACTCTCCAGATGGCCTGAATCACTCTGTTAAGTAAATCTGTCTGCACACCCCAGATCATAAATAGTGGGACACTGATTGTCCCTCTCATGCCTCTGGAAATTCCTATGAGAGGAATATGTATTTTTCTAGTGACCCTTTGTTCTGGTTTTTCTCTTTTTTTGCTTAATTATTTCAGTTCATGATTCACTTCATCTAAATGAATATATATGTGCTAAACAGTCTGCAATCCTATCATGGATCTTACCACTTTGTGCTGGTTACTGCTCTAATTTTTTCATTTCCCAAAATATTGCCTACCCATGGCTGTATATGTTTCTGGCTTTATCTAAGCTGCTGTCATTTTTAATTAGAAGCTTCTCATTTCTAATCTGCATATTCTAGTTATAATGTACTTTCAAACCAATGCTTCGGTGCCCTGCAGGGAACGACCAGGGCTGGGACTGGGGCGAGGCCAGTGCCACACGACTCTGAGAGTGAGTGCCCCTGATACTCCATGCCCAGGTGCCTCTCTGACCCTCCCTAGTTGGGTTCTGGGGATGTTATCCCATCACAGAAAAGCAAATGCCTTAAGACTGAATAATAAACATTCCTGATTTTAAATGTCCAAGCCATTCCTATCCCCAGAGAGGTTATTGACCATCTTCTATATGGAGGTTGGGCCTCATCTCTGTCAGCTGCTCTCTCTCTGGGGCTGTTTTGTAAAATTTTGTTGTTTTTCCATTACAGTTCATATTCACTATTACTTTGTGTAGTTTGAGGTGTACAGTTTGAGGTGGTTAGGTCATTTCTTATTATTCTTTAGCACACTGTCCCTTCCCCCACCCCCTCCTCTTATTTCACTATAACACATCTAGGCCACACCCCCAGGGACTTCTTCCTGTATTTGTGAGAGGCCATCAAGATTTTTGGCTAAACAAAGACCGTGTTCCACTCAAGAAAAGCTCTGGTGCATTTCATAATTGCAGTCTGTCCATTGACAGAGAAATGGCTGATCAATATTTTGAAGGGGACCTTCTTTCTGAGTAGTGTGGTGAGGTGGGTGGAGTCTCTACCTTGAAGCTGGCTGGCCTGGGATTATCCAGCTGAGTACATGCTTGCAACTTATATGTTATGTGAATTTGGGCCAGTCTCCTAACTGTCCTGAATCTCAGTTTGAGATTATATGAGATATTATCTATGAAGTTGTTTTTTGAACTATACAGTACTTAAAATGATATTATAGCAACAACAAAAATAAAGACAGGCTTGGGAACATTTGTGAAAGCAAAATGTTTCTTATTGTGTGGGCACAGCTTGTGGTATGACCTGCTCTGAAGTGAGAGACGTGGCAGGCAGGAAAGCCTTCCTTCCAAGGGAAGGATGCTGTGTTTTCTGTTGAACGACACACTGCAGGAAGCAGTCCATCACAGAGCTCCTCTCTCAGGAGTATCAGTTAGGATGGGGCTGAAGTGGCAAGTCCAATTGATGACTAATTGCCGGAAGTGCTAGAAGAATTTCAACCAGACTCCTAATAATCACTTAAGAGACATTTGGTGCACATATAAGGCGGTGAATTCAGCAGCCTGAGGAAAACATGCAAAAACCTCTTATCTGTTGCGGCTTGCCACTCAAGGGCATTTGGAAGTATGCCTGGATTGGGAGTCCTTTGAGATGTCGTGGCAGAAATAACGCCCAGGATTCTCCCTGTTTGTGCCCTGTGTGTGGATTTCATTTTCAGCATCAGCAGAAGAACAAGGTAGAGTTCTCTGCAGTATTTAGTGCAAGTTTAGTTCTGGGAAAATGGTTGATACCTGGCTCTGTTATTTTCCATTCATTTATAAGTAGCAATAAGTAAAACAAATGCTTTGCCTAATGTGACATTTCTTATTTACTGGCTGATTGAAAACAGGGAAAATTCTAGTTTAAAATTCTCTCCCTAGCACTTCCAATCAGAAGAGCTGTATTACAGGAAATTAATTTTAATGAATGAAGCGAATGCATTTGTTGAGAGTTCTGGTAGGCACATGGCTTCTTGAATGATGAGGGTATTACTCTTCAGAGCTGTATGTTCCAGGAACATTGGAAATTGTCTGCCCCTTCCTCTGAGATGTTCAGGGAGTCTCAGCAAGCAGTGGCTTGCTGAAATGAAGAAGGGGCTTTTCCATTGTTCTACTTTTATTTCAGAAGCTTCTAATTAGACATGATTGGGAATATTGTTTCTGGAATAATAAAAAAATGTCATTCATCTCATCTAATTCATAACAAATGGGAAACGAGTAAAATTAACAGAAATTCTGAATTAGGAAAGTGAGACAAGATATTTATTTACCTTTTAGTTGTTTTAATTTAATGTTTCTTAACAGAAATACTTAAATATTATCTTATTTATTTTGTGTTTTTTAATGCAGAATAAGTGTTTTTTCTCTGTTGTTTGGGAAAACCTACTGGCCTTTTTGCAAAGAAGAGTGCTGGTATTCGATCTAAATATTCCAAACTCCAAGGCAGTAAGGTTGCACATTCCCATTTGAGGTTCAGCACGTAAATGTGGCAAAATTCTTTTATCATCCATGGGGAATTGAAGTGCAAATTTTTTTGTATCACGGTAGCAAAAGAGTCAAATGGATTTTTCATGGTCAGCCCTGCTTTATAATTAGGATGCTATACTTCAGTTACATTACATTTTCAATAAGTAGGACTAAATTTTAAAGAATTGGTACAATCTATCAGAAGGCGCTCGAAGCTGTGATTCAGGAAAAGGCCCACGTAAGGAAGAATTGCAAATGCTGCTAGAACCAAGTCCTGGTGACTTGAGAATAATATTATATCATGTTCAACGGTGAATGTTGATGTCAGTGTGTTACAATTCACTTTAAATAGTTTAGTATAGACGGGATAACATTAAGAATGTGCGTGAGTTAGTTTAAGTCACAGTTTAGGTCCAACCAGTTGACCTGGTCAGAAGTTCAGTTCCAGGGGTATCCAGTTAGCAGTTAGCAGTCCCAACCACACTGGGGACTTCTGTGATACTTACTTTCAGTCAACCCCAGAGACTTTGCTGATTGACATAATAAATATTATGAATGAGTGTTATTATAGTTTAGGTGAAATTAGCAACCTAGTGAAGTGGACACCAGCCAGCAGTGTCCGCGTCATTATGGATGAATTAAAACATACACACAGACTGCTGAGTCTGGTGGAGGAATAAGGACAACAGACTGGCTTTTCTCTCAAGAGGAGCCAAAGCTGAGGCCTCCGCCATGACAGGCCTTTATTCTCATCATCTCTCCTTACATTCCAAGACCCGTTTACAACAAAGGAGCCAATGCCCCTCATTACATCGCAGAAGAAGGATATTAGCAAACGAATAGGCAGCCAGTTACACTGGGCCTCTGCAAAGTACTTACAGGGTGAGGGGGTTTTAGCAAACAGCAAATCTCAAAACAGCTTAGGTATATTGCAAATCTGATTACCCATGAAAGAACCTATCTGTGGGGGTGGGTTCTGTGCATCTCCATGTGGGAGCTGGGCCCACGCCACATAGAAAGGTCTGCCACAGCCTAGCATAGTAGATGTTTGGAAAGGGCTCACATTGATTAAATTAGTGTTATTCAAGAAGTATGGGAATGCAAAGCACACCATAGGGAATATGGTCAATCATGTTGTCATAACTATGTAGGTGCCAGGTGGGGACTTGGAAGACTGGAGAATCATTTTGTCAATTGTATGATTGTCTAACTACTATGCTGTAAACCTGAAACTAATGTAAAATAATACTAAAAAATTTAAAACAGAACATGGGTCAGTTAAAATATTTTAGAGATACTTTCCACCTTTGTACAAATAGGTATAAAAATCTAGCAAACCATCTCAGCTGTACCCTTAGGGATGTCTCTTACCATACCTGATACTTCTAGTATGGGAATCAGTCATCTTTTCCTGTAAGTGACCCAGATAGTCATATATTTTACCAGCCACATGGTCTCTGTTCCAATTACTCAACTCTGCCTCTGTCCTGTGAAAGAAGCCGTAGATAATATGTTAAAGAAGGGACACGGTTGTTTTCTAGTTGCGTTTTATTTACAACACTGGGCAGGCTCAGATTTGGCCTAGGGACCAAAGCTTGCTGATCCTTGATCCAGACTACAGGGTCCGGCAGAAGTAAGGCCTGCTTGAGTGTGGTTGGTAGGGTATTAATATGGCCATAATAATTTAGAGTTTTAATTTGAACTTTTCAGCAAAAATGTCATATGGTGTGCTTGAATGTGATATTGTTATGTTACAAAGTTACACATTTATGATTTTGTAATAAAAGATTTTGTAATATAAAAGGGGTGTTATTTGTGCTGGAGCCTGTAGTGTTTCATTGGCCCCAGGTGAACCTTTCAGGCTAAACTGGATCACCTGAAGTGATGGAGGCCTGGGATGTCAGTGAGTAGCAGAGTAGATTGTCTGTATGATTTTGTGGCTACATGCTAATAAATGTTACTGTGTGCAGTCAAACCGAGTTATGGACTTGCTTCCATACATGTGTATGGTAGGGAATTAGGTAAATGTCATACATCTAAAAAATGCTGGTGGCTACATTTTCCTGCCAATTCAATGGCTATAGAGACAGAATTGGCCTGGGGCAGGTCTTGAACACCTTGAGAAAAATGAGGCTGCCCCTCTTAGATGGTGGCCCCATCACTGCAGTGGTTCCAGGTGCTTGGTGCAGATGTGTTGGACTAGCGACTGGACTGATTTTGGCTTGGCTATTTAGGTGGGCTATTTCTTCGGATTCTGATGTGCCTAGCATTTAACTATCAATGTGAACCTGGAAATCAGGTACTCATATGGATTAAAAATTGTGCAAAATTACAGTGTCAACTGGAGAGATATTAAATCATGAATTTAGCACTGATGTCTGGTTAAAGTCTGCTTCACATCATGTTGCATGGAGTAGAAAAATGAAACAAAAGATTATGACCATTGTACACAAATGTTTTTTAGGCTCCACATTGCTTAATTTAGTCAGTATGACTTAGAGATGAAATTTTAATTTTTGTGGTGAGCTAGCCCTCACTGTAGCTAATCCACTAAAGGTAATGGAGATAGTCCATTGCTGGGTGTAACTGGTTGAGTGAGAGTGACTCTGTTTTTCCTCCTTCAGCTTTTCTTCTCCCTGTCTTCCTCTTTAGCCATCCCTTTACAATGAGAGTTTTCTTGTTTTAATATCTGTCTTGTCATTTGCAAATTAGCAAATATTTTTAAATCAGCTCTTATGTGCATACACTGTGCTGTTTGCCCTGAAGTCACAGAGATGAAAAAGTCATAATCCTGACCTTAAGATCAGATGGAGGAAATGAGGGGAACTTTTTTCCTTTGGGGAAACTGATGGACCTTTAAGGGCAAGTAGGATTCTGATGGATGGGAAGGGCTGGTGGAGAGAACTGGATGAATTAATATTTAGAGGTGGGAAGTTCTAGGTGTGTTTGCATAAAGGTAAATAGTCTAAGGCCACCTCTGGGAGGGTCATTTTCTGGGGTACTGGGGTTGTGAAGGATAACGATAAGGAAGTTTAGGGGTTTGGATCACCACTGCAACATGATGAGTTTTTTTGGAGGATAGAGAACAATGCCATTGCCCTAAATAATATGATTGACAGGTGATGCACTTGAGCTTTGACATCTGCTGTTCTGTTCTGAGAGGAAAAAAGCTGAGGTTTTGCATGGTGTTGAGTGGATACTTGGAGTGAAGAGAAAGCTGTACCACCAAAGGTGGTCCCATTTCTAGAATTGAGGGGCTAATTTGAAAAAGCCTTGAGAGAGAATGAACTGGGGTGCTGGCAGATTGCTGAGCCTTGGCCTCTGTTCCTCTGCCTCCCTCCTGTCCCTTACCAGCTGAGGCTGATGAACTGTAGCCACTTTCCTTAACAGTGTTTCTTACTTGCATGAGAATCATCTTGGGTTCTTTTAAAAATGCAAAATTCTCAGGTCCACTCTAACTCTACTTAGGCAGGTTTGAGTGTGAGATCCAGGAATGCTTATTTAACAAGTTTACCAGTTGATTCTTATGGACCCCAAATATTAAAGCCACTGCTAGGCAGAAGATAGGAGGCGAGCAGTTTGTTGATATTGCTGGTTAGTTTCACTAACTTTGCTGATGATGTTCCAGGCAGTATTCTAGGAGCTGAAAATGCAAGAAGAGCAAGACTTGATTCCAGTTTTCAAAGAGCTTGCAGTTTCATGAAGAAGTTAGATGTTTAAATATGTAATTGAAATACAGTAGTCAAGGCATATACAAGGGAAGGAAAAAGAAAATTACGGAAGATAATTTAAATCTGAGTGGGAGAGTCAGGAAGGCTTTCCTGAAGTGATGATTTTTGAACTGGGTGGGTTTTGAAGGATGAGTAGGAGTTGGTCAAGAGGTTGAGGGAGAAGGACACAGAAGCTTAAAACTGCATGGTCCATCCAGAGAACTGATGGAGCAGGAAGTACAAAATTCAGAATGGTGGAGTTAACTGAATGGCTTTGTCAAATAGGAGGAAACCATTCTATGACTGAAGAAAAAACATACACATAATGATGAACCTGGCACACTAATAGACATTAATTACCACTAATACTCTGTAATGACGTGCTATAGACACTCATTCAGATGTTTCCATTTGGGGTCCCCATGTATAAGTGGCCAAACCTGTGTTTGGGGAGATGAAGGGAGTTTTACTAGTGTTTTCTTACAGAATCCTGATTCTTCCTTTTCCTTCCTCCTCTGCACCTTATCTCTTACCAAGGGTGAATATAACCTGACCATGAGACTAACCAAAGCAAGGATCATGATTTTGTTAGTTCTCACAACTGGGTTGTAGTCACCTTTGGTTTGTTTGATGCTTTTGGTGGCCACATTCACCACACAAATAAGTTTTCTTTTTCTGGTTTGATTATGGCCACAGAGATCCATGGTCATAAAGATCTGACAACAGAGATTCCTATGACAGTAGGAAATGAACCAGTTGAGATGGGCAGTGGTGGGTGAATTAAGGCCTTCCATGCTATGCTGGACTGTTTTAATCTGTAGGTGAAAGGGAGCAGTGAAGGGTGCTGCTTGCAGAGTAGCAGAGGCACTGGTGTAGGGTGCAGTATGAACATGGGAATTAGACTGCTTGGCTTTGAGTCTTGGCTTTACTGTTTACCTTTGTGTGACCCTGGCAAGTCATTTGACCTTTCTGTGCCTTTGTAAAATAGTGATGACAATGGTATCTCCTCCTTTGGGTTTGCTGTGAAGATTAAATAAGACAATGCATGGAATGAGCTAGAATCCTGCCTAGGTCACAAGCATTCAGTAAATATTATGATCAGCATACTTTATACATGCAAACATGTTCATCAATGGTATGTATGTGTGCACACACACAAATACCACATATGCACACAATTTGATCCTTGCAATGATACTGGGGTAGGGCTACATTGCATAATCCCACAGGGCTCAAAATAAGAACATAATCTGAGCACGGAACAAGGCCAGGCCTAGCACTAAAGCCATTGGGTTTGCTCTGTTACCAGACAGGGGCCTGGCCCTGAGGGGGTCTGCCACGGGCCAGCTGTAGTGTGTGGGTTCTTGACTTTGTGCAGGAAAAATTTCGCAACACAAGACCAGGTGACTATGAGGACACATTTACTAAAGCTGGGGACAGTGAAACAAGGAAGGGCTGAGCGTAGAAGAAGCAACAGGAGAGCCTAGGCTGGGCTGCCTTAACTCATTGGGAAGTCAGAGAAAAGGGGAATTGGGGCCAAGTTCAGGGATGAGCCTGGAAAAAGCTGCCAGCTGCCCATTGCCTTAGGCTTTAGGAGATGGGTGCCTGTGAAGAAAGAATGCCCTGGCTGGTCCACAGAGGGAAAGAGCTCACTCTGGGTCCTTTGTCGAGGCTTTTCTTTCTTTCTTGCAGGTGTGAACCTTAGGGGAGGTCCCAGGGGATGGTTTCAGCAGCATATTCATCAGTCCTCCAGGTGTGCTGGTTCAGGGTCATGGTCTCCTCTGATTGGTCAGTAGCAGGGCAGGGGTCTTTAGTCATTGCAATTGGTTTTGGAGGCCCACCTGGCTTTGCTGCTTTCTGGGCCTGGAGCTGGAGGCTTTAATTTTATTTCCAGGGAGGAAAGGCCAGGGGACCAAAGGTTGCCCTTGGGGGGTGAGGTCCTGGTTTTCCCAGTTCTGTTTCTGTCAGGCATTCAGGCCTTCTGCTTCTGCTGGGGTCATCCTCTGCATCTGGCTGTAAATTGCTCAGCCTTTGTGTTCAATTGTCTCAGTTTCCCTGTTCTGCTCACCAAGGAATTTTCTTACCTTCTCACTGCCCTGTCTCACCAGCCTCCTGCTTTTTCTAAGATTCCCCTGCTGCTTCAGCAACACAGCCTGCTCTCTTCAAAGCCAGGTCTAAATACATTCTGATGATGGCACATTCTGGCATTCTTTCGGATGAACACATTGGGAGCCCCCAGAGATTATATCAAAGCAAAGGCATCCTTTTCAGCACATGCAGATGGGTACTGTTATTCAAACGCTTTCAGGAGAGAGGAGAGGGTACATGTATCAAATATTCCATGGCTCCTGTTTAAATTACCTTAGGTTTTGGAAGATTTTGTTCAGGTTTCAAATCTCCTTCCTCAGGTACTATTCTGGATGGTCAAGAGCAGGAAGTTTCAAAAGAAAGGATGTTACATTTCCAGGTTTGCTGCTTAATGATGTTCAAAGGAAGCTATTGTAGGTGATTGGAGTGTGAAGCCACAGGCAGGGTGCATTTTAATTTCCATTTAAAATGGGGAGCAAGGCCATGGGGAGCCAGCCTGACCTCATTTAGCTGGCAAAAGGTGGGGATGTGCATAGCTCATAATGAAAGTACCTTACCTTTGTAAAGGGCTTTATGCTTTGAAAAGTTCTTTGACGTACATTATTACATTTTGATTCTCCCAATAGCTCCAAGAGGAGGCCAGAAGTATTTTTCCCTTTCAAGGTACATAGAAAATGAGACGCAGAAAAATGCAGCAATGGGCCCAATGTTGCTTGTAAACCCACGATCGTGTTGGCACAAGTACAGCTCTGGAGAGCACTTCTGGTGCCATTTCTGTTACAGTGAAACCACCCATGAGCTATGGTTGAATCCTTCTTTTAAAGTTAAAATTAAATCAGTATTACAATAGATATCTCTTCTGACTACATTGGATTCATGGTCCAATCAAGCAAGATATTTAATCTCTCTGGAACTTAAAATCCTCTTTCCAAGGATCTCAAAGGAGGCAGCATTTCCCCCATGTTTTAGAATTGTGTGATTCTCTTAGTTGCCTTCTTTCTGGAACATTATGTTACATGGTTCCTCACTCAACTTCCAGGGAAAGACAAGGGCATTTTAATTTGCTTCCCAGGAATGATGTGGCAATTTTGGATTTTGTAAGCATGTCTAAAATCCCTTAAGACTCTTTTCCTTTATTCTAAGGATTGGGGTGAGGGGAGGGATTAACTCCATCTTTTTCTTTAGCAATGTGGATAAACTAAAGCATAGCTTTGTTATTGTGCAATTAAAAAGCTTTCAAACTGTGGGGCAGAGATGCTTGTAGGTATAAAGAAGGGAAAGAACCAAAATGTGGAAGAGAGGAAGAAGGAAAAAAGGGACTGTTGTAGTAGAAGTTATAAAATGTACAATATGTGTATTAGAAAAGAAAGGGCATCAAGAAAGTGCAGAAGCAGAGAGTATTAGACTGGGGAGGCCTTTACAATCCATGAGTTTAGTCTCCTCATTTTATAGGCATGGACGGTTTGCTTAGAGAGGTTAAATAACTTAAAGTTACATGGCTAGCGATGGCAGTTCCAGAACCAGGGGAAAATCAAGAGCCAATTTTTGAGTGCCTATTATATCAAAGGCTGTAAAATGTTACCTCCCATTGTTATTGGTTGAATTGTAATTGTGCCTCCCATAATTCATATGTTAAAGTCCTCACAACCCAGTACATCAGAATCTGAGTTTATCTGGAGATAGAGTCTCTATGGAGGTAATCAATAAGGGTAAGTCCTAATCCAATAGGATTTCTGTCCTTAGGAAAGGGGGATTTTGGACACAGACATGCAGATGTGAACACAAAGATGATAACCAGCCAAGGACAGAGGCCTGGGACAGATCCCTCTCTCACAGCTCTCTCTGAAAGCACCAACCTGCCAACACCTTGATCCCAGACTTCCAGCCTCCACAACTGCGTGACAATAATTCTTCGTTGTTTAAGATAGCCAGTGTGCAGTCCTTGGTTATGGCAGCCCTCACAAATGATCACACTCGACAGCCTATTAGGCACGCATTGTTTTCCTTGTCTTGTAGGTGAGGAGACTGAAGAGTTTAAATCCAAGGTCTACACCTCTTCTGCTGTGAGAGGTGGCTCTGCTGGGAGGAAGAGAGTTTTGAGGCAAAGAGGGCCTCCCTTCTTCCTCCTTTGTCCCACAGCATTTGGCATGAAACTGACCCTTTGAGCCCTCAAAACATTTAGTGACCACCCAGCTTTCTTCTTAATTGAATCTTGTAGTTTTTCTTTCTTTTTTAAAGAGGTTTCTTCCCCCTAAGTGTTTTGACTGGGAGAATAGGTAGGCCCTAGGTAGAGATAGATAAGCCCTTAGCTTTAGCTGTTGGAGAATTTAAACACTTCAGTGTATCAAGTGGTTTGTTTCACTTTGAACCCAAATACCTACAGTGGCAACTAAAAATGCTATAATCAGTCAAGTGTCAGGTCATGGTTGTGGAGAAGTTAAAACACAGCCATTTCTTTTTAACACTCGAAAGCCCTCTGTGGATGGGGAGGTTAGCAGGCCTGCTGGCGTGATAAGAAGCAGTGTTAAAAGCAGCTTTGGAGGAGAAGCTGTGTGTCTGGACCTGGGTGGTTCCACTTGAAACAGGTTCCAGAAATAGTTTCAGTGGCAGTGCACAAACCCTGGTAGTCTGTTTTCGAAGTCAGGGCAAGCGCTTTGTAGAAAAACTGTTTTGTAAAACCATATTGTGTTGAAGAAGCATATTTACATACTCAAACACATTTTCTTTTGTGTTTAAAATCTGTAAGCTTCAACGTCCTTACTGAAATGGTAAAATCTGCCTTGTGGGTTGTGAGGATGCATGAGATGTGTGTGGGGAGCTTGGGGACAGCGGAAAGCCCTGCACTGAATAAACAGAACTGTTGAACCAGACTCTACGTTTACCCTGGTACTCAGGAAAACAGCCCTGGAGGTTGCGTAGCCCTAGAAGGAGACTAAGGGTCCTTCCTCCTATTTTTGAATCTGGAGTGAGCTTTTTTGTGTATGGCATACCTTGACCCTTTGGGGAAGGAGTGCTAAGTGAATTCATGGACTTGATATTTATGTCCCTCATCTCACACTTGATAAATGACTTTCAGCTGCATCTAAAGGTTTTCACTCTATGTGTTTTTGTGTTTCTGGCTCTACTGAGTCAGACTTGACTTGCACTGGCCACAGTCCACATTTTGAGTTAAAAAGAAGTTAAGAAGATGAGCAGTCGCGTCACACCAGTCGTGCCAACCCCACCACACACCACAGTCTCTCACTGCTCTCTCTTCCCGCCACCTGGACGGGTCTGTGGGAGTCAGGGGGAAAGAGCAGGGAAAGGTGAGATGACATGTCGCCAGACTTGGTGGTTGAGGAGGCAGTAGTAGCAGGTATGTCCGGAAGTGGGGAGTGTGGGATTGAAGTATGAGGTGGAGGTTGAGATTGTGGTTCTGGAGACAGACTGTCTGGGCTTGAATTCCAGTTCCCTTGCAATGCCTCGGTTTCTTCGTCTATGAAATGGGAACGAGGAAAGTGTGATGATGACGTGAGTTACACGTATAAGCCACCGAGGCCGAGGCTGGCACACAGCAGCAGTCCAGGCTGGTGTTCTTACTCTCTTCTCATGACGATCTGTTGGTGTGTCCTCTCCCCTGCTGGACTGGAGCTTCTCCAGCATGTCTTATTCTTCTTTCTATCTTCTAACATGAATACTGTGGAATGTGTGAGACATAAAAGGCATGGGAGTGTTGTTCACTTTCACCTTCTCTCTCAGCCCCTTCTGACATTGGCACTATTGAGAATAATGTAGAAGTGAGTTGGAGGGTTTGCTTGATCAGAAAATGATGGGGGCAGGGTGGATAATGGCTTAATTTTTGAAGCTATTGGACTGTAGGTGTAGACAAGACATACAAACATACTGGGTCATGGAGAATATCTCAGCATCGATACCAGCAGGTTTAAAAGCTAAAGGTCAAAAGAAGCCCTGAAGGTTTGTTGCTGTTTAGAAGGTGTAGCAAGTGTCTGCCTAGAACCAAGTGGCTGAGCATACGATTTGCCTTGCGGGAGCAACATCCAAGGTAAGGTCATTCCCTCACTGATTCAGAGCAGCTCATTTGTTATCTCGGTCCAGGGCTGTTCAGCCTCGCGTGGCCTTGCCTTCGCCTCCCTCCCATTTTTCCTCTCCTTCGTGTCAGTGTTGTTGGTGTCATGCCAGTCCCTGTCCTAAGGGAGGGGCCATTGTTCCTTAGGCTTCCCAGCTTTCATTCCTTCCTTATCCCACGCTGATTAAGACAAAGAAAGTGCTTCATAAATGTTGGCCGAATTTAGTCCCTCCCTCCCTTCTGCTTTCTCTTTTCCTCAAAGCCAACTGGGCCAAACCTGGGTACACAGCACTTGGAGACTCATACCTTTCATCACATCAGCTAGGGTCACACATGAGTTGAGACTAGCTCATGTGCTGTGGGGACTCATAAATAAGCATATAATTCAGTGGTCTTTATACCCTAAGTGGACTTCCATTTTCCCAACTCTCAGTTTTGAAGCTTTATTGATCTGTAACAGGAAACAGAGGCCTGTTATCGCAAATCCAGTAAAATTCAAGGGTCCTGCAAGTGGATCCAGGGGCATGATCTTGTACGCTGCGCACACCAGCACAGCCCTAGGTTGAAGCTGGGTGTCCAAGCTGATGGCTGGGCTGCTGAGTGGGGCAGTCCCCGCCTCTGCTGTCATTGTTGAATCTCCTGAGAAGTCATGAAGCTCATGCTCTGTGGATTTCTGTGCCTGTCCCCTCATTCCTTGTTCATAGAAAGTTTTATGGAAATGGTTTATTGAGGATTGACTCTGGTCTTCCTTTAGAAATTATATTTTTAAAATTGCTTGTTGCAAGACTTGGGGTTTTCTAGAAAGATTCAAAACCGAAAATATTAACTGGTATGTGTGTGTGTGGGGTATTAAGGTAGTATGCCCGGGAGGACCCAGAAAGGTTTAGGATCAGCTGGGCCAATTTTATACTCACGGAAAAAAACCAAGAAAACAAGTTACTCTGGTATCAGAAAGGGGAGGTAGGAAACCCATATTCTGTACCTTTGCCTGGTACACCGTGGTGTTGTCGAGAGTGTCATGGGCAGAGGCAATGGCCTGTGCAAAGCTTGGGAAGAGTGCAAATTTGGCTCATTTGGAGAACTTAGAGTGGGTGAGTGGGGCCGCAGTGCTGTGCCTGAGCAGCGGGAGTCACTGGAGGAGGGGGTGCTATGCAGGGGCTGCTGGGCCAGGGAGGGCCCTGACTACTGCCCTGGAGGGTGTGACTTTTATCTTTGTGAAATCACAGAGCACAAGGGACTGGCGCGAAAAGGTGTGAGCAGCCTGGTTGGGACCCCCTGGCATATGGACAGCTGAGGGCCAAGGACTGGATTAGTGGATGACTTAGGACCAGACAAGAAAAGAAGAGAAAGTTCTGGGTAAAAGTATCTCCCTAAACCCACCAGTCTGTGGATTTCACTGACACTCCAGTGAGGAGAGTTAGCAATTAGTCCAGAGGCATCCTGGAGTCACACTATTGGATGGTGGGTTGGTTAAGTGAGTGTACACCTCTTTATTGTCCATATTATTTGTTAGCAGGCTGTATGTTATTTATTACAGAGTTTGCTTTAAGGTGTTCTCAGCTGGTCCTTCTTGGTTTTCTACTCCTTTATTGTCCAAGTATTCATTGTGTCTAGCAGTTCCAGATGCTGCAGGTACAACACATGACAAAACAATTGCCATCTGCCTACAGTCTAGAGTGAAAGACTGACATTACTCAACTAGTTACACTAATAAACCTAAAATTGTAATTGTGGTAAGTGCCAGTAAGGAGAAATACTTGGTGTTATGAGATTGTAGTTTCGAGGGTCAGGAAAGGCTTACCTGACAAGATGCATTTTAGGCTAAGTGACACATGAACAAAAGTTAACTGAGTGTACAGCAGGAGAGAGAAAATAACACCTACAGCAGATGAGAAGATGGGGCACTGAAGTGCTGAAAGGAACCAGTATGGCCGGAGCCCCTGGAGGAAGGGAGTGGTGGTGCAGTAGAGACTGGAGGTGAGGAGATTCCCGTCTCTGCAGAGCCTTGTAGTTGTGTAAAAAAATTTGTGTTTGTTCCAAGGGCCATGCAAAACCTCTGGAGAGTTTTAAATGAGGTTATAGCACCAGATTTGTGTTTTGCAAAGCTTCTGCTGGTTGCATTGTGGAGCCCATATTGTGGGAGCAAAAGTGGATGTGGATGTAGATGTGGCTATCACAGGAATCTGGGCGAAGAGGGTGGTGCCTTGGACTAGGGTGGTGGCAGTGGAGTGGAGACTTAAAGAATTTGAGAGACATTTAGGAAGTAAGCTTTTCAGATGTGGTGACACCTCGCGTATGGAACGGAGAGAGAAGGAAGTCTCCTACATTCTGTGCAACCAAGGTGAGGACATTGGATCCGATTTTAGGGGCAGGATCATACGATCAGCTTTGGTCATATGAATGTAAAGCTGAGAGAAGGGTTCTGGATGGAGGTATAATTTGGGAGCACTGGCATTCAGGGAGTGATTGATGCTGTGGTGTACAGGAGAAGTCTTCGGGAGACAGTGAAGACTCAGGAAGGATGGAGCTGAGGAGAGCCTTCAGGTGCTCTAGGCCTTACGTGGAACCTGAGAAGCACCAGCCAGAGCAGCAGGAGACAAACCAGGAACATCAGGAATGAAAGGCAAGGGAAGAGATGATTATTCCAAGAGGAAAGATTGGTTATTGGTATTGATTGCCATGGAAATGTCATTATGATGATGAATGAAAAAATTGGATTTAGTAACATGGAGGTGATTATTGGCCTTAGAATTGTTTTGTTAGAAAGGATGGCAGGTGCCCGAATGGAATGGCTTTTATAGTCAGTAGTAAGGACTCCTTCATGTACTGCAACGCAGAGACAAGTAACCTGGCTGGATTCAGCAGCTGTGTTATTCCCAGGTAAATTGTGTCTCATGGAAAGGTATGGAAATGAGCCCTTTCCTGTGACCACATGTTATACAAATGCACACATGCACACCCTGAATGCACTGAACTTAAGTACCCTGAGAATAGGGTCAGGTCTGCCCTATGTCCATCTCTTCTTTAACTAGAGAGCACTCAATACACAGTTGTTTAATTAGGATGTTTAAAAATTTAAAAGTGCATAAAATACTGAAGGTGCTTCATTAAACTTTTCTTGTGTTGGAGTGAAATAGAAGAATTATAAGACTTTATGTTGTCAAAAAAACCCAACTATCTACTTTTTTAGTTATATTGTAGAGAACCTGAAAAAGAAATAGAACTGCTCCAAGTTTTTCCCAGAGGGCTGTAGTTGATTAGTTTTGGCCAATACTGAATGCCTTCAAAATTCCTGCTAAGTTTCAACTCCTTGAATGTAATTTATCCTTTGTTTATCCTCTTGGGCAATGAGAATAAGAATTTGTCTCCAACTTATATTACCCCCGCTTTATTGAACCACTCTGCAAAAACTGAAGCATGATTTACAGTAATGTCTCATCACAGCCAGACTTAATAAAATGGGTAAAGACGAGGCTCTAAATTTTGGAGGAAAAAAAAAAAGATATCATGAATTGTAATTTACAAAAGAGCTGAGTTGAATTCAGTTCTCAGACACAAGAGCTCTCTGCTTATATTTCTTCCGCTTGTGTAAAACAAACATTAAATACTTCATGCTGATTTAAAGGCTGTTTTATTCTTACATGACCATTGATAGTTGCTTTGTGCCATGGAATTTCTGAAGTGTCTGTATTGTCTCTTTGAGGGCAGTAGCTCTCCTGATGTGGTCCTGGGACTAGTAGCAGCAACATCACCTGAGACCTGTTGGGATGTAAATTCTGTGGTCCCTTCCGGACCTGCAGAATCAGAAACCCAGGGGCTGGGGCCCAGCAGTCTGTGTTACAACCAGTCCTGCTGGAGGGGTTCTGATGTACATATAAATTTGGGAGCCACTGCCCTTAGGGTGACTATATCTTGGTGTAGGTATGTGCATTAGGTGTGTATAGGTTGACACTGAAATATTACACCCCCAAATCAACCTCAGAATACACACCAAAAATGATCTCAAAGGTAGAAGCAGGAGTATTTTACCCACTCTATAAATGCATGCTCAGCTCACTTCTGGCTCCTTCTGACCACAGTGGCCTGGGTTCCCCCTGAAGCATAGGCTGGACCATCCCTTGGATTTGTCATTCAAGGATCCCAAGAACAGCATTGTTGACAATTCAGTCTGCTACAGTAACCAGGGGGCATGGAAATCACTTCTTTTAAGGACACTACTCACAAGCCAGGGACTGTGGTAAGTCCCTTATATTTATTCAAGATCTTTTTAATCCTCAAAACAACCCTTTGAGTATTTTGATCTTTAAATCACAGATGAGGACTTTGAAGCTCAGAGAGGCTTGAAGACACACTTAAGCTTCCTGTCAACTTAGGCCTTGGAAGCCCAGGCTCCAGGTTTCTTTCTGCAGCCACAATTGGCTTGGAGCTTTTGATGTGATCATCCCATATACTGGGGTCAAGAATCATTAGAAGGATACACAAAGATGGTTTTGAGAATTTTGGAGAATCAAAACAATTGAACATAAACACAAGGAACATATTAGAAACTGGATGAAAAGGATCCTTATTAAATAGTGGCTCAGAGTGTTCCTTTAAAAAAAGATGAAAATCACATCCTGTTCTTTTTTCATGAGTACAGTATCTTTTCTTTTAAAAGCATTATTTATATTGTTAATTTATTATTCTGATTGTTGCCTTTATTAGCTTTGTTTTTCTGAGTTTTTTTGTCTCATTGGTTTACTTTGTTCTTTGTCTTCGTGTTAGGTGAGTTGTTCTAATGTCTGAGCAGCCTTGGGTAACAATTCATAGTTAAGAGCGGGGCACCACAGTGCTGCTCAGAACCTGTCTGTGTGTGTGTTGGGCGTATTTGGTTTTCTTCAGTGTAAGCTGATTGCATAGTGATCTCATATCATTGGGAAATCCCTAGTATCAGTATCTATGGGTCTTTTCTCTTGACCTGATTAGTTCACCAGAGAGGAAGTTGCTAATTTTCTATAATACTTGCCAATAGACTTTTTGGTGAGACTCAAGGAAAGGGACCAGGGGTGCAGGGTGGGATGGTGCCGTTGTGAGGTCTCACCTTGCAGTGTTTAGATTTTTCTTTTCTGTCCCTGGCTTGCTTGTAAAGCACTTCCCAACCTTTGCCAGGTTCCTCTGTCACCAAATCGTTCATGGTTTAATCTCTTGAGATAGTGAACATGCAGGCTTCTGCTGGGATAGAAAAGATCTGTGGCTTGAAAGTTGCTCCTTTTAAAGACTTTGAACCAGTTCTCCAATTTCCAGTCCTACTTCTTGCCATTTCTTAAAGATAGGGGAGGGGATGCCTGCAGTTCCCGAGCATTGCATGCTTCTGTTTGATTCTGCCTGTTTCCAAATGGCTCTTAGCTTTCAACTCTCTGTGGTCTGCTAGGCCAATTGCCTCTTACTTACCTGCTCTCCAGTTCTTTAAACTTGTTATTTTCAATGGGAGGGAGTTGACGTAAGTAATAGTTGGCAGCCTTTGTGCACAGAGTGAACACATCCAGTCTGCTGTGTTCAACTGGAGCTCCGACATCTTTGCCACAGAATGTAGGTTCCCTGTGAGTCCTCAGACCAGTAGCGTCTGCATCACCTTGAAGATGGCCAGAAGCGCAAACTCTTGAGCTTTATCCCAGACCTCATGATTCAGGAAATCTGGGGTTGGGGCCAACAATTTGTTATTACTGGCCTTCCAGGTGATTCTGATGTACACAAACATTTGAGAATCACATCATAGAAGAAAATTAGAACTTTCTAAAAGTCAAGACACCTGTCTAAATAATCTATTACAAGATCTAATGTTATTTCCACCTTTCTCTCTTTTTCCCCTATTTCTGGAGGACAATTTTGTTTTCCAGTGTTTAGCTCCTAGGAGCACATTTCTAGGATATCTGAGAACTGAAAAGGGCTTTTATTTGAAATGTAATATTTGACTTTGCTCATTTACTATTTGTGCAATGTCTGTTTATTTTCTAAGCAAACATTTTAGTATTCCCTAAAAGGCTGCTTGTATTTTTCGAGTCATTTAAAAAAATTTGTCTGTCTTTATTTTATACCTTATTTAACTATGTTGCTCTCTGTAGCCCCTTAAATTGAATTCAAATGCATTTCAGTTATTTTTGTTACAATATTTTTTGAATACTTTCCATTTTTATAGTTATTTTTTCAATATATTATAGACTGTAATTAAAATTCCTTGTTTACTCTATTGCCTCTCAACTCATTTTCCAAATGTTAATGTTTTCAGCTTTTCTTTCCTCATTTTAAACTACCTAACAAGAGTAAATATTGAGATGATTTTTTTTCCCCTTTCCAAACTGGAATACTTATTATTTACAGAAAATGTGATGATATAGAGAATGTTTTCTCTTACTCATAATTAATGTTTAACTTTCTTTGTTCTCAGCTGCCAATGACTAGAGCCAAGGAGCACACACAAGTCAGTCTGAGGAATCTCAGGAATCTACAGCTTGCGGTGGTGTGGCAGGGCCAACCTCTGACCCTTAGCAATGACAGAGGGCACTTCAGTGTCTCCCGATGCTGGAGCTAGCTTCCAACACAGGAAAGGGAGAGCACCAGGGAAATACTTCACGTAATAAACTACCTGAGTAATTACATTTGTGTAAACCTATTCACAGTTTTTTCAACAACGTGAGTTCACCTTAACAGTTCTTAGGCAGGGTCGGTTGTGTCTCTGTTCATTTTATAGGTAAGGAAACCAGTTAACTGGGTAACTGGGGCAAAGCCATGTGCGGTTTGGTAGGGTTGCCACAGCAAAATCTCACAGGCTGGTGGGTTAAAGAGTTGGAATTTATTTTCCTACAGTTCTGGAGGCTGGAAGTCCAAGACCAAGTTTCGAATTTGTAACCAGTTTCAAGGTGATGCTGATGCTGCTGGTCTGAGGACAGTTGCTGAACCATTATTTTATGATGAAAATAACACAGTGGTCTGAATATATTCATTTATTTGCACAAAATGAGGCAGAGTATTTGCATTGATCTCAACTGTCATTAAAAACAACGAGTTTTGAGAGCTGGAAAACAGATAAGAGGCAGTTGGCAGGTTTGGTTTCCTCGGAGGCCTCCTTTCTTGGCTTGCAGATGGCCACCTTCCCACTGTCCTCACTGGCTTTTCCTCTCTGTACATGCCTTCCTTCTGCCTCTCCAGGTCCCTCAGTCAGATTGGCTTCAGGCCACCCTAACACCTTCATTTCAACTTAGTCACCTCTCTGAGGCCTCATCTCCAAATATAGTCAGATCGGGAGGTTTTAGAAGTTAGAGCTTCAACATATAAATTTTGGTGGACACATTCAGACCATTACAATGACAGCAATCAGCTGTTCTGATTTTAAGTCCAGCTTTTCCACTTAAACCAAGATAGAGAAGAAAGCACAGATCAAGACCGAAACAGAAGGGAGATCTAGGAAAACTAAAGAGGACAAGGTGATGCCGGGTGGCACCTGGAGAGGCCAAGGGGAGCTTCAGCCTGATTCAGGTCTTTGCCATAGAATGAGAAGGAATTCAAGAACATGACAGAAAGATTTAGCAAAACACTTACATTTATTAAAATGATAGCACACACTCAAGAGCAGGTGACCTCAGAGAATGAGATGCACCAATGGGGTCTTGATGGAAGGGGTTTTTTTGTTTGTTTTTGTTTTTTTTTTTAAAGATTTTATTTATTTATTTTTAGGAAGAGAGGAGCAAAGAGAGGGAGAGAAACATTGATGTGCGGTTGCCTCTCATGCACTCCCTACTGGGGACCTGGCTTGCAACCCAGGCTTGTGCCCTGACTAGGATTCAAATTGGCAACCCTTTGTCTCACAGTCCGGTGCTCAATCCACTGAGCCATGCCAGCCAGGGCTGGGTGGAAGGTTTTTATTAACCGCGGAGGAGGCATTAGGGGGTGGATAGGGTGGTCTTTGGTTTCTGATGCTGGTGAGGTGACTACTGATGCCGCTATCCTTTTTCCTCCTCCTCAGACAGAGATTTTTTGGGGGAGGGGGAGAGAGGTGGGGGAACCAGGTGGTCAGTGAAGGTCACTGAATCTGTGATGTTCTAGCCCAGATGGAGTAGAGGAAGGGTAGAGCTTGGGGCCTTTGTTCCCTATTCTACCTTTCCTGCCTCACTAGCACAAATGCCAGTTCGCATGGCCTCAGGCCAGTCTCCAAAGAACTTCCCTTTGTCTGAGTCTCTCTGGGTTTCTAATTTTTATTCCTTTCTTCTTTCAAAAATCATGTTCTTACCTAGGAGTTATTTGGGCTTCCTTTTTTTAGCGAATACTTTTTTTTCGAAAGTATTTCAAAAAGCGAATACTTATACTTTTTTTTCTGGCTGTAAGTATAGACACAAAATTCATCTTTAAAACTCAAGCTAATCCTCATGTACCTATTTTTAGGGTATCTGTTTCCTGAAAGCAGCAGAGAGGAGTGTGAGGAAACCTGTGATGATTACGGCTTGCAGCTGCTGGGAAGGCCTCGTTGTGGCCCTGAAGTACTCCGTCCTTGTGGTGGTGTGTGGCTGAAGGCTTCAGGGCTTGTGAACTAACATAGCACCACGTTCGGTCTCCCTGTAAATTCCCGCCAGCTTTCTTTCTAACTGCTTCGCGTTTTAATAAGATACAATACTTCTTTCACTGGGGACAGTGAGAGATTGCCCTCCTTTTCCCAAAAGTACATTATAGAATTTAAGAATGACTGAAAATTCACTACTTTTTGCACGGATATACTTCTGAGTCAAATTTTGCAGAAGGGAACACTTTTAACTTTGTTTTATTTAAGAAGTACAGAAGTGCCTAGAAAGTAGGGTTTAGTCCTCGGAATAGGAACACTTTTAGAAACTTTTTGTCTGTTTAGATCACTTTCCCCTTCCTTAAACCATGTATACGAGACATTTGGGGATGGAAGTGAGTGTGTGATACAGTACAGCCCAGGGTTTAGTACAGAATTTCTGAAAGTGTGGACCTGGCCACATCAGAATCCCGTGGCAGTTGCATGAAAGTCACTTGGAGTGTCTGTTAAAAATGCACATATTTGAGGACCACACTAGAGCTCCTGCTTCAGGCTCTGGGAATCTGCATTTAACAAATACTTAGTCATTCTTAAGGGTTAAAATGAATCTTTTCTGTTTTTATGATTTCTGCTCATACAGGGAAGAGCTGAAGCCTCCCTTTCTTTTCCTACTGCACAAGGCTATAAATGGTCTCAGAACGTTCTGTTTCAGGGATTCTATTAGCATAATGGTAAGGGAGCCCTGGGCAAGACATAATCTAGGAGCTGTGTTTCCACTGATCATTCATTGGACTGATCATTGAAAAGAATAGTGAAAGGAGAACCCAAAGTCTGAGCCTAAATGAGGGGTTGGCAGTGACTGGACCCCAAAGGGTGGGTGGGTTTGTGGAGGAAATACGTAAGAGTAGGACTCTGCAGGCTGTCAGGAGAGGGGCACAAGGCATTTGGTGAAATGGGGCCTTCAGAGCTGGGAAAGGTTTGTAACAGCTGCTGAAAGGAATGAACAGGAAGTCAATACAGTGACTAAAAAATTATCAGGCCTATTGTGAACTTCGCTGGGTTTAGGTGTCTTGGTTTTGGAGTACAGTCAGCAGAATGATTCTAGAACAATCTCCTTGGAAGCTCGAGGGCCAGAACACAGCAACTGTGATTCTCAAGACTTTTGTCTCTTGGTTGTTCCTCTAACTGAAACTATCGATTATAATCTAGAGGTGCTATGCTTTCAATCTATAATGAACTCCAAAGACTTGGGAAATAGCAATAAAGAGGAGATGAATAGGCCTTGGATACATTTCATTGCTATTGAAAAGTACTATAAATCACTACTCTAAGTTTTTCCTGTAAATAACTACATGAACTCAAATGAGGTGAAATGATAAATCAAAATGAAAGAGAAAATGAAAACAAAAACAGTAAAACTAAATCTTAGCATTTCTCACCCCACTTAAAGATACAAATAATTTAAGTTTGGTCCCTCCCACATTGAGAAAGCAGCAAAGAATATGTAGGTTTTTTTCTTTTCTTTCTAAGAGGAAAAGATGATCAATTGATAGATCTTTATTATCTAGAAATATCCGATTAGTCTGAGTTAATGCACAGGCTTTGGCCCTATATTATTTAGACCTGTGCTGTCCATAAAATACAATGTGAGCCCATTTGCAATTTAAAATTTTTTAGTAGGTCCCTTTAAAAAATGAAAAGAAATAGGTAAAATTAATTTTAGTTATTTATTCAGCCTAATATATCCCAAACATTATCATTTCAATATGTAATCTTATAAAAATTATTGAGGAATTTTGCATTATTTTTAAAGTATTTTATTTAGTTAGTTTTAGAGGGGAAGGGAGGGAGAAAGAGAGGGAGAGAAACATTGATGTGTGGTTGCTTCTCACATGCCCGCTACTGGGGACCTGGCCTGCAACCCAGGCATGTGCCCTGACTGGGAATCAAACTGGTGAGCCTTTGGTTTGCAGGCCTGCACTCAGTCCATTGAGCCACACCAGCAGGGCCTGCATTCTTTCTTTTCTTACTATATCTTTGAAATATGATACATATTTCACACTTACAGCCCATCTCAATTTGGACTTTCTACATCTGAAGTACTCAAAAGTGACATAGGGCTGTGGCCTGCATACCAGTCGGCATACTGTGTCTGGGAGAACCTTGGACTCCATGTTAATGTATTGCCATGTGTTTACAAGACCTGTTTCTGCAGTTTGACACTGCGCTTTGTGATTTTCCCAGCTGATTTCTCTTTGACGTTTGCCCAATTAGAAATATCTAAGCTAAGTATTTTGCCTTGAGGGTTTTTAGGGATCAAGTCTAAAACCATTTTCTGACGACAATGGTATTCCTTTGTGGAAGATAGGAAAATCACAAGTGTTTGAACAAATGAGTTTGTTTTTCTTTCTGTTCAACTTTAGAAACAGTACATTTTGAATTTTAATGTAACATTGTCTTGTTTTTTTCTTGTGAAACAGAAAAACATCAGTGTTTTTTTGAAGACCTAGGGAACTGCATCTAGAATAACAGCTCCACGTTGGCTGTGTGTCTGTAATTACAGCAGTTGCTTTAGTGCACTGGGTGGCAATGCAGCTTTCCAGGCACTTTTGACTTAGAAGTAGTTAGATGATTCCGTACTCTCAACAATGAGTAGTAGCAGATAAATCCACTGGACTGACGGGGCTATTTGGACAGAAACAAGGAACATCTCACACCTGGATGGCAGACTAAGAGTCACAGTCAGGGGGTTTAGCAGATACCTTTACAGCTGGATGGTATTGTTCATGCTTTAGTTAACAAGTACTTATATAATGCTTACCAGGCATCAGAGGCTGTCAAAGTGCTTAATAAATGTTAACTCATTTAATCCACATGATAACCCCATGATATAGGCACTATTATTATCCCCCAATGGACAGAAGAGAAAACTGAGGCACAGAAGGGTTAAGTGACTCACTGTGGTCTTAGAGCTGGTAAGTGGAGGAGCTGGGATTCAAACCCAGGCTGTCAGGCTTACATTCTCATCCTTAACCACTCTGTTCCTCTTAGCTGCTACAACCAATTGTCACTGAGAGCCTCCCTCAGGGCCCCTTGGCAGATGTATTATATGCGGCCCATTATTCTGAAATTGTATGTCACCCTGGGAATGAGGTCGCTGAGATTATATTTTTACCGCCCCCTCCAAATGGGCATTTGATACAGGAGTGTTAAGTTATTAAAAAGAAAAATGCCACATTTTTTACCTATCTGAGTTTCATATCTGTTAGATAAATGTAATTTATTAACATCAATTACTGGCCTCTGGAGTCTATTTTGTTTGTATGCAGTCTATACAATTCTTGGGAACTCAGAGGAAAAATGTGCTGTTGTGATTCTACAAGACAGGAATAAGGGGAAGCCATTCTGCTGTCCCTACCAGTGTTGCCCTCACTTGAGCAGCAGCTCTCCTTTGCTTTTCCTGTCAGAGGGCACGGCGAGGGGAAGCTCCTTTGGTTGCTTATGTTTTTGGAAGAGCTAAGGTTGTCCAGAGGTCAGTATGAGTAGAAATGTTGGCCATGGGCTAGGTCAAGAGGGCAAGGATAAGAGGTTTAGAAACTTCTGCAACAATGTCAAAAGATGCAGAAACAATTAAAACATTTTTTCTTCTGTGTGATTTTAAAACAGGAACTCATGCCAAGTCTCCCCAGAATTATTTTTAACTCTGGACACTGAGTTCAGTGGGTTCTGTAGTTGGCTGAGAGCATGGTTATTCAGTTAGCCCTTGTTTTGTGTAAGAAGCTGTTTGTCCTCATGCTGAATTAGTCCCCACAAACATCTAATTGCAATGAGGTTGTCATCTCTGTTAGGAAGGGCTTCTGGGCACCTTGCCCAAGCTCTCCTATTGGGTACTATTTTTCTCTGAAATTTTCTTAGATTATACAGCCTTATCAATAGTTTTATACTTCTTACTATAGGAAAAGATGAAAGCTCATTTTTAGATATATGAGGAATTATTTATTTCTGCAGTGGACTGTGGGACCAGGGATGGCTAAATTTGGGGTACATGAAGCAAGAAGTGCTCTCAGATAAACAGACTTGATTAATAGTAACTAATGTTTTGAGGAATTCCACACGCCAGGCACTATCACACTTTCTCTACACTGGTTATGTTATTAAAGCTTTACATAAAACATCAGTTAGGTACTATTACGGTTCCCTTTTAAAGACCAGGAAATTGATGCTCAGAGAAGTTAAGTAACTTGCTCAAGGTTACGTAGAAAATGATGTCAGAGCTTGGGTTTGAACCCAGGTCTGTCTAGCTCTATGCAATCTAACCATTACATTCTACCGTCAGGACCTGGAATTAACCTCAAGTAGGAGGTGGGATAGAGTATGTGTGTGTGTTGTGGGGAGGGGAGAGTTGGTCTAGACAGGGTTTAGCAAGTTTTTTTAGTGAAAGGCCAGATAGTAAATATTTTAGGCTTTGTGGATTACATGTGGTGACCTCCCCATTTGTTCCTCCCTACCCCAAACTTACCAGTCACCCCAAGATGGGAGCAAGACCTTAGCCTAAGATTTCCAATTGGGGTACTACTTTTATTATCCAAAATGGAGACCCCTCCTAATTAGGAAAATTGGTGTTCAGCCAAGCAAGGCACACTGGTAGCTACTTTGTCACTATTTTATGGAGAACTAGGTGAAAAAACATAGATGCCACTTCAGCTTTTTCTTAGCCTGAAAAGGTAAATCCTGTTTGGCCATTTGTGTGTTTCTTCCTGCTCAGTGGCCTTAATGTCAAGATAGTGACTTATTGTGCTACTGAAAAATGCTGGAAGTGATCTGGCCCATGTCACTCACTCTGGTGGTAGCTTGTCTCCCAGGGGCAGGATTTCTGCCACCCAGCCCAGCGAACCCGAGGGCTCAGAGACAGAGCCACAGTCATTGCCTCTCGATGTGTTCAATTCTAGGTAAGTAAGCTGACTGCAGGGGATAGAGGTTCATTTAGGCCAGCTTAAATCGAAGTGTCAGAGGCAGGAAAGGGTCAAATTGAGCCAGTATTCTTTCTGCCTAACACCAACCATCCTGTGTTGCGGAGAAGCCACCGAATTTTCTCCCTCAACGTTTCCAGGTCCCTGCATTTGCAGTATCGAGCCACTCTCCCAGTCACATGGTTCTCTCCCTTCCCCCCTTCCCTCCCCCAGCCACCCCCTGCTTTTCTCTGAGGTCCCTCCCTTCTTCTCCCCCTTCCATCTCTCCTTCCTTCCACGTACCAAATGTGTGGTAAGTACTTCCTCTGCATGGCGCTGGGATATAGCAGCACACAATTCAGGCACTGCATCGACCCTTATGGAGCCTGCGGGCCACAGGGCAGCCCAGACATCCAAGAGGCTGAGAACTCTGTTGTAGCTCTTGTCCTCTTGAAGTTTCCTGGAGGTTCTTGGATGTGTAGGTTTAAATGTTTTATTAAATTTTATTAAATTTCATCTGGAAACTTAATTGCATATAGTATTTTGTGAATTTATATAGAAAGCATTCAAGAAGCATAAGACTGCCTTTACTTTACACTTAAATGACTTACTTTTATGAACCCGTGTTAACGTTTTTTTTTGAAAAGACTATGAAACAGCAGTGTTGGGAACTGGGTGGGGGTGGGGGCCTCTTGTGGTTAGTAGATGCTGAGCAAACATCCATGTACCACGGAGCAGCATCTGTGCCCCCTGAGAAGGAGGTACAGGCTGCCTTTCCATCAATTTCCTGTTAGCTCTCTGTGTAGTTTCAGCCTGCAAAATTGTAATGTTTTTGGTTTTTCTTTGTAAATGTAGTCAATAAAAAGGAGAACATTTATTGTAAATAGCAGGAAGGCTGCATACAAGGCCAGAGAGCCAGAGATGAGGTTTGTCTTATGTCAGGGAGTAATTCACAAGATGTGCTGGTGAAGAGCAGCCCAACCTCAGAGGGCCTCAGGGCACTTGGAGTTTGGGGTCATCTTAGGTTGGTCATACCCGTCAGAGTCCAACCCATATCTGTCATAGGAACGTAATACAGAAGCTTTAGTGGGGGCTTGAAAGTAGTTGCTCAAAGGGAGTGATTTCAGAAATTCACTTTGGCCTACCTGGTTATAAATCACAATAATTACACTTGAAATCATGTCTGGTGAACCTGTTTCTGCCCAGCCCTCTGAGAGTGGCTTCTGTTCTCTACACTTCCTTCCACATCTTTGAAGAATCATTCACATGCGACAGTTCCCATATTAGTGATGAGGCAGCCTGAGATTTTTGCTTTTCTCTTTTCTCGGATAAACTGTTGGAATTGATTTCCCCTAATTTACAACTTCTGATTTTACCCCAGGGCACAGTGACCCAGGGCTGATTAGGCTCCCTTCAGTGGATCCTTAACCTTTCATTGCTTAATATATTTATGATCAGGGTCAGAGACACACATCCAAAAGCAGCAGGTGGCCTGATGACTTCTGGGAGTGAAAAAGATTCTTTCTTGTCTTTTAATTTAAGAAAGTTAAAGACAAATCATCACTAGACATAGGGCTAGAGAGCAGACAAAGCCGAGTTTGGCAGTGTTACCTGATTAGCCAGCAGGCCCAAAATGATTTAACAGACTGTAGATGATGTAGGCCAACAGGCCAAAAGATCAACTGCCAGGTTAGACCTGTCAAGGCGTTCAGCCCACCCCTGGAAATGGGAGCCCTTGCTCTCCACCCTAACAGGGGGCACACGATGTCATCCACCTGTCTCACTCAGGGTGCCTCTCGGTAAGGACTGCAGAACGCGGAATATTTAAATGCTAGGCACGAGAACCTCTTACTCCTTTCTTCTCGGTGGTTGGGAATGGGGGGTGAGTTGTAAGCAGTAGGAAAGTTAAATGAATGACAGTTCCCCTTGTCACAGGAACCTGTCGTGCGGACTCACAAAATGGTGCAGCCATTTCCCGAAGCAGGATTCAGTCCCACCGGCCCCGAAAGGGAAACACCATGCATGTTGCTGGGTGTAATTACGTCTGAAGGGTTTCTAGACAGTGTATCCAGGACATAAATGTACTATGTTTGTTGTCTATAAAAAGATAGTATGATGTGTATATTAAAAGAAAAAATGTACCAAATGGAAAGTATATTGCGATTCTATTTCATAAAAAGCACACATTGCATTTTGGAAATATATACTACCTCAAAATATTAATAGGTATCAATAGTACTTATCATATGAGAAGTTTTGCTTTCTAATTTTTCAACAAAGGAGATGCTTTTTTGTGTGATTGAATTATTAAGTTAAAACTAAAATTCCTGGTGAGTTGAGTTTGCCTGTAATATTTCATAAATCCGAGGTTGCCTTATGAATTCTGCCTGAAGCTAGAATCTTTGCGCACAGCTTTGCTGAGGCTTTGTAACCCAGACTCACCCTTTCTGATGCTGCTGCCTGCTTTAACAGCCCGAGGTCCAGCGGGCCTGAACGCTGGAAAGCTTCCTGGAGGTTTTCCAGGGCCTAGGTTGGTAGAAACGCATGAGAAATAGAGGTAGGAGGAACTGGATGATCCAATCCAAGTGCCTTTATTTGATACTTTGCTGAGAGCGGGCCGAATCAGGTGGCTTCAGCATTGGGGGGAGGAAGAGTGGGGTTTGGAAAAGAAGCAGCGTGGAGTCTGTGTCGGGGATAAGGGAGGGGTGAGTCTCTTGTTGTTCTGGGCAGGTGCCTCGTGGGTTTCAGGATGTGAGCCAGGACAATGGGTTAGGTAAAGGGCTGTTCCCAGGTACAGGAGGGTCAGTCTGACCATCAGCCATTGATGCTGGTGCCAGGTATCTCTCTCCCAGGTGGGAGGGAGTTTCAGTGGCATCGCAGGCTGCCATGTGAGTCGGGATAACAGAATCAGGGGCAGTCCAGAGGGCTGGGGAACTGGCCTGACCCTTTCACGTGTCAGGGCTCTGACTTAGATGCTTATCATGCTTGTGGTAAACTAACTCATATTCAATAGGAAGACATGAATGTGGGAATTATTCCTGGTGAGGAACTTTTCACCTCTACCTGCCCATATGTGATTGAATTTCAGTTTCTCTTCCTCTACAACACATTTTTCTCATGTCTCTAGAAAAGAGAACAGTTTTCGTCATATGGCTATTTTCATATATATATATGAAAATCCTATATATATGCTATCCTATATATATAATCCTATATATAAAATCATATATATATGATGGTGACCAGCTCAGAAATGAAGGTGTACTTGGTTATTTAAAAACACTCACATTTCTTTACATTTTCTAATCACCTGCCCAAGCAGCTGCCCTGCAGAGCAGGAAGTTTGTTGCCTTCTACTTGGGAGTTTCGCATCCTACCACCCAACTTCCAAAAACTCTGGGCCGTATTCAGTCCTCTCTACCAAGAGCCACACAAAGGGAACTGAAGTCCTCCGTGGCTGCTGTCTCCTGGAGCCACAGAGCTCCACCAGTGAAGCTGGTTCCTGCGGATTGTGGTGCCGGTTCCCATCGGGGACACAGTGTGTGCAGCTGGGACCCCAGGATGACTGTTCTGCTGCTCTGTCGCAAGCATGGCCATTGTTCCCCAAAGCACAGGACATAACCAGATCTCCCTACCCTAAAACCTTAGTTTCAGTCTTGAGCCCAAGTCACCAGCCTACACTTTCCAGTGGATTTTATCTCTTGGGGCTTTCTGTCTTTCCGGGCCACTGTGCCTTCCTCAGACGCTGTCTGGTCCACTGCGACCTCACTGGGGCGCTCAGACAGCAGCAGAGGAATGGTACTTCTCACCTCCTTCCTCCCAGTGCCCTGAGTCCGGCAGGAGGTTGGTCAGCGTGACTAGGCCATCTGTGTTGGCTAGATTTCAACGACGAAAGTTGGCCTCTTACCCTCTCACAGAAACTGGGAGACAGGGGCCCTGGCTTTCTTGGTGACCACATTTCAGAGAGGTGTCTCCCAGGTCCTTGAGGAAGACATTCCTGAGTTGTAGAGGATTTACATCTCAAAGGGGCAGAGAAAGAATTTACAGTTCCAGGTTTCTAAAGTAAATGCCCGGAGAAAAGTATAGCCCCTCCCAGTCAGGGGCTATAGTCTGGTCAAGTTTAATGAATCCCAGAAGAATGTTAAAGCTGTCTCGTGAGGGGCAGTGGCAGTCTGGGTGCTGCCTTAATATAATCACAGAATGTTCTAAGTTATTTCCCTCCTCATTGCCATCCTCCAGTGCAGAGAGCTTTCGTTTCGTATCCACGGAGCTCAGGGAGACTAGCAGCAAGCATTTTCTACGGCAGGGGAAAACAGAGGTCTGCCTTGTAGCAATTTGCTCAGATAACCCACCCGAGGTACGCGCTGTTCCAGATTTGGTGGTGATCCTCTTTGCGGGGAGTGGATATTCATACCATATAATGCTTTGGGTACGTAGGGAGTTAAGAAATTACATCTTTTTAAGGGAAGGCTGAACTGAAAGTCAGGGAATTTATATTCTCTTTTCAGTGACTACTGGTCGATTTTCTGTTGCAGCTTTATAAACAAACTGGCACCAGTGTGCCTGCTACACCCCCGGCTCAACAACTCAGAGAGGATTTGCTTCCTTAGAAGTCACCATGATGCCATTTCCTATCATATTAGGAGTTCAACATGTATTGCAATGTGTCTTCATGTGTCCTTGTTTAATGGTTAAAGGTACGTGGTAAAATGTACTTTCAGGTTGGTAGATTTTTAGAGACTACTAAATTCTATGTAACTATTTAAAAACCCACATGAGGAATTATAACCAGAATTATTAACTCTGTTGAGGTCAAGACATAACACAGAATTTTCTGTCCATTTAGGAACTTAATTCTGTGTCTCTCTGCCTATCAAGTCAGTTCCACAAACATGAATGTTTCGCAAGCACCTTCATAGGGGACATGCCATGCTGTTTGTTCTGCCATCACCAGCGAGAAGGAACTTGACATTTTCATTGCTAATAACTCCCTTGCAATGAGTATTGACACTTCAGTCATTTCTGAACCAAGTCAACAAATAACGAGCTCCCTTCTGTGGAACCCACCCACACAGTTCCTGCTTGCAAGCGGCTCAAGGCTGTTGAGGAGCCAAGATAGAGGCATGCAGAGAGTGAAATAATGATAGACTACTTAAGTAAATGTCAAAATATGAAGGACGATTTCAGTCCTTCATATTTTGAAGTACAAAATGAACTCTGCAGACATTAATTACTATAGGCGATGAGAGGATGGGAAGAACACGTATGAAAGGGACTTCGCAGTTCTCCCCATGCCTGTTCTGTCTTTCCTGCAATCTCTTGTGCACCAAGCATGCACCCTTAAAGCTTTCCTCATGCACATGCCTCTTTTCTCTGCTTTCTGATGCCCACCCTTCACTGCTGATGTGCTTACATGCTCTCCAAGTGGCACTCATGTGCCTGAATGTTTGAAAAATTCTGCTTTAGGGTGCCCTGCTTGGTTCCTTTTCTGTACCACCTCCTTTAATGGGGTGCCCCCATTCTTGAACATGCTTTGTAACCCGGCTCTAAAACTGTCTGCCCTGAGTCTGTTTCCAGAATCCGTGTGGGTCTGCCTCTTCCCCAGGTTGGCCAAGCGATGGTGGTTTGCGTGGGTTGTGACTGGAGCCTGGGCTGCTGAAGCTGTCACCCCCTTGCTGGGCAGCATGGAGCTGGGGGCAGAAGAAAAGGGCAGTAGCTGCAGTCTGGGGGATGTTTTTTTCTGTCCTGCTCGTTCTATATTGGAACCTCCTCTCTGGGTCATTTTCAAGTTGTATTTATTAAGATAGCATTAGAGAACATGTTTTATTTAGCTGTTTGTATCTTGATTTATTTAGACATTCAGATGTATGATATGACGGTTTCTATTCACGTCCTCTGCCTAGGCCTATGAGTGTTAAGATGGAATCTGCTCTGAAGTTTTAAGACTGGGGTCCTTTCTGTGTGCTCCCCTGGGCTAAAACTCCTTGGGGGCATGGACTGGGTTTTGCTTAACTCCAATTCCACCACCTTGTGCAGTGCCTGGCATTAGTGACTTAGCAAATGTGTGCCAAGTGGTGAGTAAGTGAATGAGTGCCTTGACAAAGGTTGGGGCTGTGGGAACACCTTGTGGGGAGATGCTGGGCCCCTCTGGTGGTTCTCTGGGTGGGATCAGTCAGACCATGGCAATAGTCCCTCAGGCAGGCACACTCCCTGCCAACATCATGTAAATTGTTGGAATTAGGGAACATAAAGGGGGCAAAACACTGACATGATGTCGTCTGGTGGAACTGATTCCTCAGACCAAACAAAGCGCTTCAAAGCCCAAGCAAGGTGGGGAGAGAACCAAATGCCACAGATTAATTACAAGTAATGAAAACAGCTGTCAAACTAGCCTGAAACCTTGGCTTACAACAATTAAGTGTTCAATACAAACTAATTAAATTAGCAGTTCCCAGGTGTTGGCTTTACAGATAGTATAAATTATGCATCGAGGCAGGAAGCTTTGTCTAGACCCAGGCCTTATGTAGGTGGTTTGTCTCATTTTATGGTTTTCTGTGGCATTTGTTTCTGGTTTTATTGTAATACCTCACGTCAGATATATCACGAGGTAGCAGCATAATGGAACAATTGCGCATAGATGCTGAATATTTAAATCAGTTCATATTTTACTTATTTTCTCTTTTCGAAATTCTTCTTTTACTAACAAAGACTGGGTCCTACAGATATTCTCAAATCTAATTGGCTCAATACATATCAGGGAATGCTGAAAAACAAAAGCTTTATAAATATGAGAGGTATTGTTAATGCTGGCCACTGTGAAATGTTGATAATAGGAACGGATCGCATCCACTGTGCTCTTTCTCTCACTTTTGGTGGTTGGGGAAGAGCACAGATTTCCAGGCAGAGTGAAACAGGTTGTCTTGGTTTTTGCCATGCTGAGGGGTGCAGACTTTATCCACAAAGAATTGGTGAGAGATGCATGTAAGGGTTATTAGTAGATGAGTGATATGATTAGGACTTACATTTCAGAAAAGTGCATTTCTAAGGAATTTAATTGTTGTGATAGGCAAAGGACTCGGACTGTCCACACACTTTCAGAGTGAAGAATGGGAATGTGGAGTGCAGACTGGTGTTTCTCAGACTTGACTGTGCAGCACATGGAGGGCTTGTTAGGACACAGGTGGCTGTGATTCACCCTCAAAGCTCCTGGATCAATAGGTCTCGGGCACATCCTTGGAGTGAGCATTTCAACAAGTTCCCAGGTGATGCTGATACCACTGGTCCAGGGACTGCACTTTGTTGCAATTTGTAGCAGGAGGAATAACAGCCCCCCAATGGTATCCATAGCCTAATCTCTGGAACCTATGAATGTATTATGCTAGATGGCAAAGGGGAATTAAGGTTTTGGATGGAATGAATTTATAATTAATTTATTAGTTAATAAATCACTAAAGGTTTCTAAAGAGCTGACCTGAAAACAGGGATATTGGTCTGGATTACCCAGGTGGGCCCAATGTAATCATGAGTGTGCTTAAAAGCCTGGAGAGCATCAGGCGAGGAGGGTCTGAGCGTCGGATGTAACTACGGCAGGTCTTCGAGTAACGCGGGTTTTTCCAAAGGTGTTTCACCGCAATGTGGATGAGATGCCGTGGTGAGAACTTACTGTGCTAAGCCAGGGCAAAGTGATTTTTATCACATTGCTGGCTTTGAAGGTGGTGAAAGGGCACTGAGAGTCCAAAAATGTGAGCAGCCTCTAGAAGCTAGAAAAAAAGGTAAGAAAATGGATTCTCCCCCTAGAGTCTGCGCAAGGAGCTCTTTAAAAGCAGGAGCTGTGTCTTATTTTCAGTCATAACTTCAACATTTAAGGGGCACTCAATACTCGTTTAATTAGCATTGCTAGTTTGCAGAGGCTCCAGAGTGTGTGCTGTTTGTGCACAGTTTGCAGCTGAAGGTCGCATGCTGCTCTACGACTAAGATGCCATACTAGGTTAGCTGGCCCTTTGGTTACAACCCACTAAAACATCAGTCAGACCTCTTACCTACAGAACTGTTGGGTAATACAGTTCCAGGTATTGTGGTGGGTACTGCGAGGACCAACACAGAAAGCCAAATGTGCTTCCCAAACCAAACGTGGAAGACGCCCTGCCTCCAGCTTCCCAGGCCAATGGTCATCCAACCTGAGCACACCTGAATCCGCCCCCCTTTTGTTTCCATTATAAAGCCTTTCCACTCCCCTGTCTGCCTTTGAGTCTCTGCCAGTCACAAGTGATGGTGGCTGACTCCCTTGCCCTGGGAATCTCTGAACAAGTAGGCTGTTGGTTCTCACTTGGGTGGTCTTCCTCGCTTTCCACAAGAGCTAGTGCTCTACTCCATTTTCTTACTGGTTATTCTAATGCAGTGGTTCTCAGTGGAGGGGGATTTTGCCTTTCATGCTCCCTCCCCCTCCTGCCACCCTCCCCCAACAAACCCAAAGACATGGCACTGTCTGCAGACAGTTTTGTTGGACACAACTGAGGGATGCTACTGGCGTCTAGTAGGCAGGGACCATGGTAAGAATCTGCTAAACATTCTGTAGTGCACAGAATGCCTCCAACGTCAAGTGATTGTCTAGGCCCAGTGCAGAGAGTGCTGAGGTTGAACGACCCTGAGTTAATGGTAGGAATGTGTGGCCCTCATGCAGTACAGAGGTGTGTGTGGAGTTGCCTTTTTATGTGAGTGGGACAGTAACCCCAAAACAAGACAGAAGTGGCCATCAATCTGCCTGTATTCACTCTGACTCGGCTTGGTCTTATAGCAAAGGTAGTCTTTGCTTCTGCTTCCTCCACCACCAAAAAAAAAAAAAAAAAAAAAAAAAAAAAAGCAAAAAACAAAACACATCCCTTGCTCTGAAGGAGAAGGAAAGTCTACCATTTTCATTTCCTTCCTCTGCCTAGTAACACCTGGAGATTTATAGTGTATGTAAAAATATGCCAATATATTTGCATCTCATCTTTACATATACATAAGAGATATGGCTATAACATGAAGTTTCCATGTGTGAATTGTGGAAATGATCCCTTACTTCATAGCTATATTATCCACATGGACACATGCCTACATTTATTTTTTTCAAGCTGGTTCAATTTGCAAAACTACTTCTCCAATTCTCTCCTTCCACCGGTGCCCCAGTCAAATAGGGAGTGTTTTGTTTCAGCTTTATCTATCTGAGATGCTCTCATCTCTGGATCTTCAGAGCTGATTTGGAATGCATGCTATCGAAGCCTCCACATTCCTCATGCATTTAAAACAGAGGTGTAGTTGAAGATTTCTTCCACAGATCAATGTCTAGTGTTTCGATTGACAAGCTCAGGAAGAAAGGGGTGCAGTAAGGCATGAGCTGTGGAGGGAGGCATTCTCAATCTTTTTGCTCTGACATTTTGTCGGCTCACAGGCTAATTAATCAATTTCATTAAAAAAAGAATGTTGCCATGGTATCCCGAGGCATGTTTGTCCTGCCACATTAAGATTTCAAGGTATTTTTAATCTTTAATTACCTACCTCCATTTTTTTTGAATTGGCAAAGGCCTCAATTTTTTTTTAATGTGGTTTTCTGCTAGTGTTTTTGAGATTGCGGTACTAATTGAAACTGAGCTGCCTCTCCTCTTTGAGGTGAAATAAGATCACCTCTGGAGCCCTGGTCTGTGTAAGATTTGATTAGAAGTTCTGCAGAGGTCATTGTACCAGCCTGCCTTCCTGCACGTGCTTATGCACAAGGAGACACTAATTTATCACCAGAGACGTGACCCAGAGGAGTTTTATCTATAATACATGTAACATATGCTTGCAAGACTTCTCAGTATTTCCAGAAACATACTCAATTCTAGCTGTTTCTTTCCCTACAGCATCACAAAAATGTTTAGTGTTAATGATAAAACAGGTGACTTTTTGCCCCCTGATGATAGTTTTCTGGGAGCATCGAGAGAATTAAAAATGTTCAGTTTCATTTAAAGAACTTTTAATTACTTGAAGTAACAAGTAACACTCTGATTATTTAAAGAGCCCTTTTCTGGCATGTTTCCTAACTCGTAATCATTAAAGGGATGAGTGAAGATATGGGAAGAGAAGGTGCAATGCAGCTTTTGAATCGGATCAGACTGAAATCTTTCTTATTAAAGTCAACCAGGAATAACGTAATAAAAACAAGTCAGACAGAAACACTTTCCTGCATCTTATGAAACAGGTGAAGATGTGTGCAATAATTCTTTTTTTGCATGGAGGGATTTACTATGAAGTGTCTATGCTTAGGGGGATTTAGAGTCTTATTAAAAGAAAAAAGAATATATAGAAAATATAAATGTCTGTTTTTTATAAGGGCAGTCTAGCTAGTGTGTCCTCCTCTGGGTCTCATTTCTGCATTATTAATGCTTAATCTGTGGCTTAAATTGTAATGTTCATTTATGAGATGTGCCCGTTTATAAGATATATATCACTGAAGCTGACACCTTAGGTTTTTCATGCAGCTTAGCGCTGTTCAGTGGTGCACCTGGAAAAACCCACTTCTTCAGGGCAAAGAGAGTGTCCTGGCAATGCTACCTATAGAGAACATCTCAAAAGTAGAGTGCCTTTCAGTACAGAAACCTTACCAGCACCACCAGGAATTCACATTTCCATCCGCTGGCTGACTCATGAGCTGCTTTGTGACCTAGGCTGCTCCCCCTCAAGCTTGAGATGCCTCTGTCCTCTTAGGTTCCACATGAAAACAACAATTAGAACTGCCTGCTAGTCGGACCAGGGAGCCAGTCGAGGTGACTGAGAGTCCAGCTGTGCAGCATGAAAAGTGCTCTATTTTCAGCTATGTCCTGTATTAAAAAAAATCACACACTGTAAAAAAGTCCTGAAAAGTTGTCAACACATTCCTTGGTGGAATATTTTAAGTGGGATTGCGGTGCTAACGACCTTTATGATAGGATGAGCGTATTGTTGTAAATCAGGCTTTTTGTCTGTGATGATCAGGGTAGGTGAAATCTGCATTGTCTAGTGTTGCATTTTGGTCATGCAGCACGTGACCTTCAGCTGCTAGTGCACAAAGACAGCACAAACTCTAAACCCTCTGCATTCTAATAATGTTAATTAAACTGATATTGAGTGTCTCTTAAGTGTTCGTGAATGTGTTAGGGGCTGGAGCTACTACTAAAAGTAAGAAACAGTCCCTGCTTTCAAAGGGCTTAGACTCCTTGATAAGGTGGATGGAAGGATACAGACAAGAGAAGAAGTAACTGAGTATTAGTATTCATGTAATTAGCTTATTTTGACTTGGGATGGGGTCAGGATTTATTGCAAATCTATTCCATTTGCAATTTGCGCAGGAAGTTCTCCTAGGAAGTGAGTACTGTATTTAGTTCCTTCCTAGTTACTTTAGGAACATGGTGGAAGGATGATCTAGCACAGCTTTGGGGAATCTACTTTCTAGATAAGTTGATGTCTCCATAATATCCTGAAGGGCAGATGGGTGTTAGCAATGAATTGGAATTGGGGTTGAGGGAGAAAGGGTTCAGGGGCAAAAGCTGAGGAGTCTGAGAGATCTGTGGCTGGCTTGTGGGGAGCTGGGCTCAGATTGGGCACTTGTTGTAATGGGAAAGTGACATGGGGTGAAGAATCATCCATTTATTGGTTTCCACAGGCAGAAACTTTCTCCGGAGTGTCTCAAATGCACGTGGCATGCATGAGTGTTAGCTTTGGAGCAGTGAGCTGAATGAGGCAGAGCCTCACAATTGGCTGGGTGAGCCCCTGTGGACTGTGGACCTAGGAGGAACCCGGAGCACTGTTCATTCCGGAAGGTAGGAAGCAGAGCAGGTGCTTGGCGAGGATGGCTGGCTGGCTCTGAAGCCAGGCTTAGCTGTTGCTGAATGACCTTCTGTGGAAGTCACATACAGTCTTTTTTTTGGTCTTTCAACATAAGATCTATGTCTGTTAAACATAGTCACATAATCCCAGTTCTATTGCTCACTTTCAAAGCAATTAGAAGTCTTAAGCTGAAGTTGTACTAGGTGAGCAATAAATAGATTAGAAGGTCAGCTTTCATCCTGCTTTGGAGGAAAATGTGTATGGGAAAATGTGTATGGGAATGTGTGATGAGGACTCAGGAAGCCAGGCAAACTGACAAAACAGTTTACTCTCATTTTCATGGTTCATAGGATGTCTTTTCAGAAAAGGCAGTGTTTTTTTTTTCCATTGAACAATTACATTTCACTTTTCCATAAAGAAAAATGACACTGAGCTTGTGTGTGGTGTTGTCTCTCCCTGATGTTTGGTATAGGTGTTTACCCCCCGGCCCTGAGCAGTGTGCCGGGAGTTAGTATGCTAGCCTCTGGCTGGGGCCAGCGTTTCCTGGGTATGGAGCCCTGGTGGGAGTGATGATGGGGACAGAGGACCTGTGTTTCCTTGAGGACAGGGCCCTTCTCCCTGGCAGAGACAGCAGCATTGAATGAAACAGCACTGGCTGGCAAGGAGCCAGAAACTGGGGTTTCATTTCAGCCCAAGTACAGTTATCTGATGGGTTGTCATTAATATCCATGCCTGAGTTCCCTTCTCTTACCATCAAATCGAGCCAGTAATTTCTTCCCCACCCTTGTTTCAGAACTAGTATGAGGTCCAGTGGGATGGCTATTTAAAGTATGGTAAAAATAAAAAAGATCTAAATAGAATTAGCATATGTAAACACACCTCAGTCATACTGTGGCATGAAGCACTTCATTATTTTTTACAAATAACTGAGTATTATAGCTTTAATTCAGACATTTAAAAATTGCCCTCCTTAAAAAAAAAAAAACCCTTTCAAAATGCATAATACTTTTTATGGCCATTAAAACCCAGCTGACACTAGACGTGATAGTCTAAGTGAGGAGTTGGTAAACTCTTCCTGTGCAAAGCCAGATAGCAAACATTTTATGCTTTGCGGGGTGTGGTCTCTGTCATGACTACTCAGCTCCGCTCTTGTAGCATGAAAGTAGCTGTGTGTGTGGGGGGGGGGCAGTGCATTCTTCTCCCATATCTGTCACAAACCAATACTTTTGTAAAATATAACAAAATACAATGAATTTCTACAAAAAAGAGGAAGAAAGTAGGAATAGGCACTTTTAATAACTAAGGAATATGGCCGTGTTCCAATAAAACTTTACTTACACAAACAGACATTGAGTTGAATTTGGCTCACAGGGGCTATAGTTGTTTGCTGATTCCTGGCCTAGCTTACCTTCAAGGGGGTGGAGAAATGTTATCAAACCATTTTATCAAAAGAAGGAGGACTGGAATATTTGTGAAGAATGTGTTTAGCTGAGTGAGTGTGAGCCTGGGCTAGGCAGCTGGTTGAGTTCAGCCAGGTTTGGAATTTTTGGAGGTAAATAATCACCCTGCGAAAGGTGGTATGTAATAAATGGGGGCGAGGGAATGAATGGTGTTTTAAAGTGAGTGATTATTTAGGCCCTGAGTTACCAAAAGAGTGAGGGGGTAAAGGGTGTGAGAGTGGGGTCCAAGGATTGGTGGTTTTGCTGAAGACTAGAGATCCTGAAATGGGAGCAATAAGTGAGTGCACTGGAAGGGGAGAAGCAGATGGTCAGCAAGCAGGGACTTGACATTGTTGGAAGTGGTTTGGCTATTAATGTGACTGGAGTGGGGAGGAAAGATAGAAAGAAAATCTTACTAGAGGCAAGGAAGTCTGAAGCTAAGGACTTCAGGTGTGATGGAGTGAAGGAAGAAGGGTGTCTGGTGGTCTTGAAGGAGATCTGTGGCTTGGATGGATGTTAGTTCTTCTCCTCGGGAGCACAAAGTATGTAGAGTTCTTAGCCTTTTTCTGTAATTAAGTGTGGTCATGTGATGTGTTTCTGGTTAACAGAATGACAATGGAAGTGATCCTCAGTATTTCCAAGCCTGTCCCATAAAATCTTCCCATATGTGATGCTCCACTGTCTGTCTTCTCTTGTCTGCTTAATGGGTGCAGAGGATTGGAGGACACCCAGGGCCTGGTCATTAGGAGGGGAGGGTGTGGGTGGGGTTGGAGGAAGGCAAGATGATGAGCCACTAAATGGAAGGCTCCTGGGTTCCTGGATGTTTGCTGCTCTTGATCACTACGTTGGACTTTACATGAGCACGAAAGAAATGTCTGTTGTGTTAAGCACCTAGCATTACATACTCTGCCCCATGTACCCTACCTAACTCTAGGCTCTGAGATACAGGGAGCACAAGAGGAAAATATTTTTGAAGCAAATAACAATCCAAAATCTTAAGAAGGCTGCCCCAGAGGTGGTGTCACTCATGGACAACCAGATGTCTGAATATGATGGTAATAACATTGGTACTAACAACATTAGAAGCAATAACACTACCACTACCACCTATCTGGTCCCACAGGATGTAGGGGTTTGAGACTCATGTCCTAGGTCCTGGGACTGTTGTTAGAGATCATTGTGGCTTTGGGGACAGTGAATCCATTGAGCTCATTGCCTCCGAAAATCCACACAGTTTTCATGCTGACTACCATTTCCCTGTTCTCTTTCATCTTCCCCTTGCTCAATCAAGATTCTCAGATCTCAAATGCAGAACCATATATTATTCTACTTGCTCCCTCAGTGTCCTTGGAGATTACCATGGGACTTGGCATATTTACCTGCTATTCTCTTTATAATCTCCGTAAGCTTGTTTCCTCATTTGTAAAAGAACTGGTATGAGAATTTGAGAAAATGACTCCTGTGTGTAAATCACTTCATACTTAGTGTCTAGCATATAGTAAGCCCTCAATAAATGTTAACTATTGTTGGTTGTTCAAGAATCTAATTCACCCAAACCAAGGAAAGGAAAATATTTGGAAGAGTCAAGTGTGGTCCCCAGATCAGTGGCATCAGTACAAAAAATGTGGGGACCCGCCCCAGTCCTACTGAGATAGAAACTTTGAAGGTGGGGTGGGCCCACCTTCTGGTGAAATAGAAACTTTGAGGGTGGGGCCTGGCAATCTGTGTTTTAAAAAGCCCTCCAGGTGGTTTTGATGCATGCTGAAGTTTGTGAACCATTTCTTACTCATTTCAGCAATGCTTAATCTTTCCATTCTGAAAAAATCTTCTAAGGAGATTTAATTGCTTTAAAACTTAAGAATAAAAGTAGAGAAGATCCTCCAAACCATTTACACATTACCGTTTTAAAATGACAGCAGCAAGTGTCAGCGTGTCAGAGTGTGACTCTGGCGTCTGACCCAGGTGCTTCGACCACACACCAGCCCCTGTCATCTGCCTTGTTTTCACGGAGACTACAGCATGTATTTAACAGGCCAGTGACCTTGCAGTGTGTATGTCAGTAACGCCACGGTGCTGGCAGCTTTACAGCTATAACCTGCACTACAAAGGGAACAGTCAGATGGAATTATTTTGCTGTTGGAATAGAGGTGCTGCTGTAAAACCAGCTCTGCTCTTGGAACCGTCCTCTTAAATTTCTTGGTGGATGGCTCAGAGTGGCTCAGGTAGATGGCTTGTCTGTGACTTCTTTGGATTGATGCCTCACTGGTGCTTTCTAATCTGGCTGTCCTTTGCCTTTAGGTGCAATTAGGCCTTGAGGTTTTTAATTTTATTTTTGTCTCAAATATTTCCTGGTCAGTCTGAATCTTATCACCCTGTTGCTTTTCACTCTCCCGCCTTTCCTTGTGCCTTGCTGAATGTTGGAGCTGGGAAGGAAGGAGGGGTCTTCTAGCCTGACCATCTTGCACCTGGAAGGGGCACCTGGTGACCTGAGATGTGATATGACTCACTCAAGGTCACACTGTTGCTCTCATTTCCTCCTTCCATCCTTTCCAAATTGACTTTACCTTCTGCACTTTATTTTGGACTAGGTATTCCTCTTTGGGAGTGAGGTGGTTTTGGTGAATAATGATTCTTCTTTTATAAGAGTCAAGATGACAATTTTGGTTTTGTTGGTGGCAAGAATTTCTATATTTGTAGAACTGTGTGGCTGCATCTACATAATTAACATGTTGTAGTTCTTATTTAGGTTTCATGATAGACATTTTTTTAAGAGTTGGGTTACTTCCCTTCTCTCAAGTTATGATCAGTTCAGGAGAGATGACTTCATTGCTGGGGGAGAATTGGGAGCTCCGGTGGATTTTCTGAGCCCCAGAGGCATTGGCGTTAGGGGGCAGGCCTGGTCGCCTGGGTTGTGCAGCTCTAGAGCATTCTCCATCAGGTTTGAAGCCAACACTAGCGTTTTAAAGATGGACTCTAGAGCTGGCTCTGGAACCAGGGTAGTCAGGGAGGGGATCTTGAACTTTCTTTAACAGAGCCTCCTCATCTCTAACCTGTGCTGTTTTCCCCATTTTAACTGGTTGACTGAAAAGTTCAGGACAGAATTGCTATAGACTGAATTTTTTTTTTGTCTCCCCAAAATTCATGGTTGAAACCTAACACCCAACGTGATGGTATTGGAGGTGTAGTGTCTTTGGTCATGAGGGCCATGGGATTAGTGACCTTGTAACAGACATCAGAGAGATACAGCCACATGAGGACACACTGAGAAGCCATCTATGAACTGGGAAGTGGGCTCCTCCTACTAGACACCAAATCTGCCAGCACCTTGAGCTTTGGACTTCCTAGCATTCAGAACTGTGAAGAAGAAATTTCTGTAGTTTATAAGCCACCCAGTCTATGGTATTTTGTTACAGCAGCCCAAACAGACTAAGAGTAACCTCACACTCTATGTGTATTTTTAGTAAGTGGGCTCTTTAAGGTCCAAAGGAATGAAGTTCTGACATTGAAATGACAGGTGCCATGTTTGAACAATTCCAAGATGCACTCAGGTATGCTAAACAGGCAGCCTTCAGCATGACGGGTACACACTCCTGTTGTTTATTTCTCATGATAAACCACTCTGCGGCCCTGACCAGGAACCATTGTGGTTCCTGCTCAAGAAAGAGGGCTTTTAGTCTGGGACAGGTAATATTTCTATTGATCCTATGAGGGCATCAAACCAAGTATAGTACGTGGTCAGTATAAAGTTCTGTGTGAATGGGTTAGAAATACCTTTTAATTGGCCAGTGAACGTTAGAATTAAAAACTATTTAGATAAAGGAAAGAAGAGAAAGATAGAGTAAGATGAAGCAAAAGACAGTATATGTGAGAGGAACTTCTATCATTTAATTGTAAAAAAAAAAAAAAAAAAACCCAAAAACAAAAACCTCTGGTAATCTGATTTAAAATAAGCTATGGACTTGGACAGATAATTCTCCAAAGAAGACTAGAGATGGCCAATAGGTTTATGAAAACATGTTCAAGGTCACTAATCATCAGGGAATTACAGATCAAACCACAGTAGGACATCATCTCATACCTGTCAGCTATTATCATAGAAATAAAATACAAGTAATGGTGAGGATATGGAGAAACTGGAACCCTTGCACACTGTGATGGAAGTGCAAAATTGCGCAGCTGCTGTAGAAAACAGTATGGAAATTCATCGAAAAATCAAAAATGGAAATACCATATAATTTAATAGTCCCACTTTTAGGTATTTATCCAAATAGATTGAAATCAGGATCCTGAGACATTAGCTCTCCTGTGTTCACTGTAGCACTAATCACAATAGCTAAGATGTGAAAACAACCTGAATGTCCATTGACGAATAAATGGATAAAGAACTTGTGGTATATAGTAAAATATATATGATGGAATACTTTTTAGTCTTAGTAAAAGATTTTGCAAGATGTAACAAAATGGATGCACCTGGAAGACATTATGCTAAATGATATAAATCAGTCACAGAAAGACATACTGTATGATTCCACTTATATGAAGCCTTTAAAATAGTATAATTCATAGAACCAAATAGTGGAATGCTGGTTGTCAGGCTGGGGGACAGATGTGAGTTACTAATCAATGAACTTGGTATTTCAGTTAAAGTTGATCTGCTGTACAGTATCGTACCTATAGACAACAATACTGTATGGTACACTAAATGAGATCTATCTTAACAAATTTTTAAGTATTCTTACCACAATGAAATAAAATAAATGAAATAAATTGAAAATATAGTTTTTTTAAAAAAAGTATACGCTACCCTCAAAGCTTAACAAAAAGAGTACATGTAAATCCATTGATATAAAATTCTAGAAAATGCGAATTAGTCTCCAGTGACTGGCAGATCATTTTTGCCTGGAAGGAGGCAGAGAGGAAAGGAGTGAGTACAATGAGACCTTTGGGCACTTTTGAGGTGATGGCTGTGTCCATTGTCTTCATTGTGGTGATGATTTCCTGGTCTGTGCAACTCATCAAATTGTGCATTTTACACATGTGCATGTTATAGAGTGTCAGTTATATCTTAAAGCTCTTTCTAAAAAAGAGAACATGCTAAAAACATATGTGCTACTTTACTTGTGTGCCTGAGTCCAGTGAAGAACATTCATTCAAATGACAACGACCTCCCTACCTGCCATTCCTTGGCCATTCCTTGGTTCTCTAGACGTCACTTGTCTGTGATACAGACGGATGAAAAGGGAGACAAAAGTCTCATAGGTTTTGTACTTTTGCTTCCTCATTCCTCTGCTTCCTTCTCCTTTTTGATACCTTATCCCCCCTCCTCTCTCCACCCCCTCCCCAAAGTCACCAGAATGTGAAAGGCTACAGCTGTTCCTGCAAAAGCTATTTTGCAGTGCAATTAAGCATTCCTCACCTTAGCTCCCCAGGAAGCTGGAGACTTGTGTGATCACTGGCATAATGGATGGTGCCCAAAGCCCTGGCCCAGGTGTGCAGAGGCTGAATCCACATCCACGAGGGCAGGAGGAAGCTGCTTTCTGGCGCACCATGTGAGGCTGCAGCTCTGACTTGAGCCTCTTCATAACAGCTGCTACCCTCCAGGTGACGGACATGTCCTGCCATCGCTCACCTGCTCAGGTCAGCTGACAAATGGAGTTAGCGCATTGCAGACTGAATAATGATTCTGTAGCCATTTCTGGCTCTAGGCTGAGGAAAGAGACATATAAGCTCTGAGACCTGATGGGATTCTTTGAGCCCTGAGAGAAAAACTGTTTAGAATTCGTATCCACACTCCTTTTAGCTCCTTTCAGAAAGCTTTAATGGCACCTAGACATTTTCTGATATATGAATGTCCATTTCCCAGTATGTATAAAACAATTAACTGGAGTCTCCAAATCCTATGCAGGTAATTATTTAGTTTCTGTCATTTCAGTTATTAAAAAGTAATGCATAATGTGTTTATAATCTATAGGAATATTTAAACATAATACCAGAAATAAGTAGCAGTTAAAAAGTACTGCATTAATGAGTTTAGTTTGATCATTCTGTGGCTTTTTAGAATGAATTGCTAATAAAATAGTTACATTGCTAAAATTTTGGATGTTGAGTCCACATTGAACATTTTGAAGCTATTATGTTCTCCTTGACTGGTTTGTCTCAACATTATTCTATTCAAGACCTCAATTTGTGCTCTAATGAATACCTCTATAAGAGGAAAAATTATATAGACTTTCTTTGCACCCTTCCAGCTTAATTGTACAACTATATTGTTACAAATGGACTGAAACAGCCTATTTCAGTTTTTTTCTATCCATAACCAGTTCTGAATAGATGAACAGAAATAGCTCTCTTCATGTCAGAGGCTTTAATTAAACCATTCTGAAAATAAGCATGTGGAAATACTGGCAGGACCTTAATTTAATCACATTTCCTGCTCAACTGTTCCTGCTGCTTACTTGAAGGGGAGAGCTGTGGCTTAGCTGTGTCCCTGATGTTGGAGGCGTGGACGGGGAAAGACCTGGGGAGTCGGAAGACTGTGACCTTCGATCTCTTGCATGGCCTGACTAAATTAAAATCAGGACTAGAAGAAGGCGCATGGCTGATAAGCATCCTACGAGATATTCATGTGACTGGGTCACATGAAATTAATTGATCCCTATTTACATATACATCTCAGCAATATTTTATTTTTTCCCTTTTACTATTTAGTAAAAATTTACAGCCTTGTGTATTTGCAGGGACTGCTGCAAACACTTAACAGATATTTACTCTTGTAACCCTTAACAGTAATCTTATGGGGTAGATCCTCTCTTTATTCCTATCTTATGTGTGAGGAGACTTAAGTAACTTTTGCAAAATCATTGTAGCTAGATTTGAACCCCAAAAGCCAGTCTCCAGATTCTGGGTTGGTCAATACTATTTTATCAAGATTTAGGAGTGCTCATTTGGAAGGAATCAGATTTTCCTTTGACTTTTTGTATGTACCCCCTTTACCCCCGCATCCAGCCTTCCGAATCTCCCCAGGGTGGTTATCCCAGCTCAGCCTACTGGCGGCTGAAGGGCTGATCTCCAGGTAATGTGCAACAGGCAGGTTTTCTGTGTTGTTTCATCCAGAATTGTCAGAAGACCCTAACTTCCCTGGAAGATTTAAAAAAAATTTTTTTTTCTACCTTAGATATTAACTCTTGAACTTCTTGCCTTTTTTCTTCCCCGCTCCCCAGTAACCAGTTCTTCCGGAATGATATAATTGGGCCCTTTCACAAGTCATTGAAGTAGGAAACTAAAAGTAGAACTGAAATAGAAAAAAAAAAATTAATGCTCTATGAGAAGATCATTTTGTTTTTAACCCTCTCTCCCACACCTCCCACAGCATGCACGCTTACATAGCTTTCTAATGAGAAATGCCATATTTCCATCCTCATATGCCTTGGCTGTTAGGCAACATGTAGCTCTGAGATTTTACGTTTTTCAATTGGGAGAAATGATGACACCTATGTGTTGGGATTAATGCTTCCATTAAAAAAACAACCAATATTAAAGAATTTGTAACAGATATGAAAATCACATGTACCAAAAAGCCACAGAGAAAAAGTTTTCCAATGTAACTGAGTTTAATTATTGGGTTGGCCAAAAAGTCTGTATGTTTTTTTTTTTTGATAAAGGACACATTTTTCATTTTCACCAATAACTTTATTGATTTGGATATTTTGAGTATGTCAGCTATCTCCTGCATTGTATAATATTGATTATTCTCAATTTATGTCTCGATTTGATAGCTATTAACTTCAGCTGGTCTACTCCACTGTGGAGCTTTGTCCAGTGAGAAATCTCCAGCACAAAACTTTGCAAACCACTTTTGACACATTCGATCAGTCACAGCACCTTTTCTATACACTGCACGAATATTTTTTTGCATTTCAGTTGTGTTTTTACCTTTCTTGAAATAATAAAGCCTAATATGCTGAAAATGTTACACATTTTCTTCCATCTTCAGTATTAAAATGGCTACACAAAAATTCATCAATACTGATTTTTTAAAAAATTTATGCTGTATGACAGTTTTCACAATACAGTCTACAAAATTGTTTCAAATAAATATAAAGACAACTAAACACAACTAGAACGATCTATGGAAAAAAAACAAACGAACTTTTTGGCCAACCCAATAGCTTACAAACTGTCCTACTAGTATACAAAACTTTGTTCACAAAGGAAGTGCTTCTAAAATAAAATTATTTTGATTGGTAGATATATTTAGAAAAATTAGAATGCTCACAGACCTTCTGGGTTGCAGCGGTCCCTTCACTCTTCTATTCCCTGTGCGATGCAAAGTTAGTGCAAATCAGAATGAGGGTTATGAAACCATCTGATCCACGTTTTAAGATAGTTAGCTGGATTTTTCTGAAAAAAAAAAAAAAAAAAACAACAACTTTTGTTAGTAGTGATTCATTTATATGGCTCTGAAAGTCTGAGTGATTTATCTTCTTTTACTTTAACCATCTGCGGTTATTTCACAAGAGTTCAGTTGAGCCATTTCCTTAAATATCTTTAAAACAAATGATGTGATGGTTGCTTACAAGGAATCTGAAATTCTAGAAGAGGTTTTGGCTATTAAAAACCCTACCTGAAATAACTGTTGATCAATATGTCTTTAAAGAAAAGGTTAAAGAAAGTTTGGCAGCACTGAATTAATCTGCTTATTTATCTTTACTTAGAATTATGGGAGAAAAAACCAACCCAGAAATGGCAGCAGCCCTTGCACTATGGTTGAATTTCATTAGCACACCTTGCACAAAAGGTTCGGCTAAACTGTTCGGTACATGCGTCAGCTAGGTGGCATCAAATATTTTCTCTGTGCTCCTCAGGACTCCAGGCCACCTCAGAACCCACCCACTTTTCCAATTTTTCTAAGTTTTACAAACTTCTAGGCCAGTCTCCTGCCTCCCAGGGTTTTGCCCTGCTTTTCATAGTACCCACAGGCTGCATCTTCAACTAATAGGTATGAACATCATAATAGGTCCTAATGCCTTGAGGAATTTCTCTCTCAGGTGATTTGCATTTAAATAGAGATTTCAAGACTCTTATAATTCTGCCCTTATGACTGTCTTTTAATATTGGGAATCCCAGGTAGCTTTTCCTGTGCTGGATTCTTCCATTTCTGTGATTTTGCCATCCATTAGGGTACATGTTTGGAAGGAGGCACTCGTATGGCCTTATGGGTTGTTGAGATATAGAAATCAGTCCTTATTATGTGGGTGAATAGACACTGTCTCAGGCTCCTGGGTAATGCCCATCACCCAGTGGTCATCCTCACCTCCCCCCTGCCCACAAATCTCCCCAGAGCTGGAGCTGGGGGCTGAGCACTGTGGTCTCCAGAATGCAGCCTAAGTCCTGGGGTCATCATTCCCTCCAATCGGTTGCTGCCCTGTGCCATACTGGGTGTTAACTATATTGACTCTTAACCCTGCATATAGGAAACTAACTTCAGGTGGGCTTAGCTTTGGGTTGAGCCAATTGGTGATCCATGAAGATAGAGGTAATCTGAAGACCAGACCATAGTGACTCAGAAATAGTCTAAGGAGCAATGTGAGAGTAACACCAAGCTTTCTAGCAGCCTTCTGGGAAGAGGAATGAATCATGAGATATTTGTTTAAAAGAGACCAACCTGCCAAAAACAAACTGTTCTAAATTGTCAGATCTGTTTTTATTCTGTCACACTCTACAAAAGTAGGGAAAGTTATGTCCTGAATGTAGACTGTGATGAAGCAATAGTAGTTTTGTGTCTTTATAAAGTAATTCCTACTTATGTGTGTAAGTAGCTGGTGATTCAGAATAAGGCTTTGGGTCACAAAATGGTGGCTAAATTTGTGCATGGCAGGTCGGAACTTTTCAAAGAGAATTTCTATACCTAAGATGATGTTATACATAGATCTGTGAAAGCATGAATATTGTATAAATCAATGATAATTATAACTTTAATGTGTGGCAACACATTTTGATTTGGGCACAATTTTGAGGACAAGTGTTTTTATTAGCTGGAAAGTAATATGGGGAAATCTTGAGGTTCAGGTCAGTACCACATGTGGATGAGCTACTGTTGCAGACATTTTCATGTTCTCTCATTTCGTCTTTCCAATAGCATTGTGAAGTGGAGGTTATTAACTTGATTTTAGAGCTGAAGCCCAAAGAGGCCAAGCAATTAGACTTTCAAAAGCCTTTTCCACAGTAAACATCTTGGAGCATCTGTGCGTGTGTGTGTGTGTGTGTGTGTCTGTGCTTCCGTGTTGTAAAGGCCATTAAGTCACATCTGCTGCTCTTAGGAAAATTCTGTCTTAACTCCTAATATACCTCTGATCTTTCTTTGATACTAAATGGATGTCTCAGCTATACAAAGAGCAGCAATGTTTGCTAAATTGGTTTGTGGTGATGTATGCTGTATATGCGTACTCGAAAGATGAGGAGCAGATGCAAGAGGTGAGGGATATTGAGGCGATAGGCTGTGTCCCTCCAGGTAAAAAAGAAATTCTATGGTTTCTATCTGTTTTCACAGTTTGAAAAGTTGAATAGAAAGATTTAGATTTAAAAATCTTTATCAAGTGAGTGTTCATTATCGTTAGATTTCTTTCCATGTAATTTCCTGTCTAATACTCAAAACAACCCTTTGAGAGAAATGTAAATCTTGTTTTCCTGAGGAGGTATCTGATGCTATGCAGTCTTAGATAAATTTCATGCTAGAATTGGAGGAGATTTGGGTCCAGTTTCAAAACTGCAGCCTACTGTACATTTCTATGGAGCAAAGGTTATAACCCTCAGTTTTATGAAGATGAAAAACTAAAGGGCCAGTTTTGACTGGAGACCTTTTCTTTCTAGTTTCTCATTAAGTTTAGTTTATACCAAGGGATGAATGTTAGATTTCTAAATATAAGCAGTTCATTTCATTTAAGTCAATAAGCAATAGTGCCAAGGCATTTATAGTATCATATTTAAAAAATCTTTTACTTTATGAATACATTGCCAAAATTTCTTATACTAGAGAGAAGTAGTTTAAGGTAAACAATTAAAAATAATTGAAGTTTCTATTTAGTATAGAGCCGTATGTCTATGAGACAACATGCTGAAAACAAATACACTGTAAATTAAAATCTTCATTTATGAACAAATTGAAAATTTATAAGTTTAATAGTTAAACATGTAAGTTTTTTTAACAAGATTTTTTTTAACACATTCTCATCCAAGGTCCTCGTCAACATAGTCTATTGCATTGACTACATACAGGCAGCTGCTTTTGCAAACCACTGACTCTTGACAGGAACTATCGAGCAGTTCTAATTCAGAGGTCAGCCACTGCAAGGAGATTTATTAGCTCCTTAATCATACAAATATGACCGAAGCCACACTCCCTCGATACAGATAATGGCTAGGGCAAATAAGTTCTGCATGCACCACTATAGCTAATCTTTGAAAGAAATCTACTACCCTTGTAGGGTGAGGGGTTTCTTTTTTTCTGAAACAATGATGACTTCTATCCCCTCTGTAGCAGCTGTGCTAAATACTGTTTGTATTCTAGTCGCTTACAGTTTAGTGGCAGGCATCAGAAACAACCAGATGAATCTTGCAAATTATTTAAATAAGATGTGAAATTGTGGCTGAGCATGCAGGACTCACATGGGCCTTGCTCGTATTTCTACTTAGCTCTCACTAATGGTCATCTCTCTCATTGACTAGAGAAGCAGCAAATTCACACTGTCTTTGGAAAGGATTTCAGATCCACAATGAGAAAGGCCCATGAGCTTACCATATATTCTGGCATGTGGCCATTGGGATGCATCCATATATGCACATGGCAACAAGGAACAGCTACAGGGGGCCCCATTCCCTGTCTAACTTTTCAAAGGGCAGTGCTTCTTTATTACCAAAACACCTGAAGTTCAGGAATTGCTGTAACAGAGTGCATCCAAGAGGGGGGCCCCAAAAAGGGAGTTGGAATGGGGCCCAGAACTCAGGGTGTCCAGGAAATATTAGAGGGACATATAAGATGTCCTCACCCCCTCCCCCTCAGGTGTGAGCTGGGGGAAGGGACACATGGAGCAGGGCCATTGAGTTGTTTTGCATAGCAATGGTTTTGCAGATAACCTCCAGAATGGTCATTTAACATATCTATAACCTTTAACTGGTTTCATAGATATGTTAAACAGCTGTGGCCTTGCTCTGAGCCAGGGGGGTGGAAAGGACTTCCCCCAGGACGTGACTGGGGGAGGAACCCTAAGTTAAAGCACCTGTGTGGGAGCTTGGAGAAGATTGGCTCCAGAAAATGAGGACACACCTGCCCAAACTCATGATGGCATCCCAATAACCTTGGGAATATACGGGAATGCTGGCAGGTGCAACCGATTGTAGGAGGAGTCGGAAATAGGGCTGCAGAGGAGGTTTGGCACCGGGATTTAAATGGAGACGCGGCAGCCATTAGAGAGATCCATGCGGTTTCACCAGAGTGCAGGACCCACAGCTCTATGAGGGAAAATCACCATGTGGCTTTAGCAGAGAATTGCCACATGGCTTTGCCCGAGTGGAGACCCTCTCGCAGCTTTGCCAGAGGGAGAGATTCCATGTGGTTTCACCAGAGTGCAGACCCCTGCAGCTTTGGTGAAGAGGGAGTGCCATGAAGTTTTGCCAGAGTGGGTATACCTTCCCCACAGCTTTCTTAGAAGAAGGACCACGCTGCTTGGGGGTGCTCCCTTTGGCTGCGTGGCCTGGGAACAAGAGAGACTTTGCCTAGAAAGAAGGGTGAAAGAACTCTTGCCAGTGGGCCATGAGAAGGTGCCACATGGCTTCAGATTAACCAGAGATCCTGCCTGGACGACGACACAACTGAACGGTGTCATGAGCCTGGATACCTGACGTGTGCTTCTGAATTAGGGCAGAGGGAGATAGGAGGCACTGTGGGCTTCTGTGGGTATCCTAAAGGACTTTGATATTTTAATGAGGATGTTAGGTTGCTACTTTAACTCTGTATAGCATTAAATAAACATTTCCTTTCCTTTTCACAAATCTCTGGCTTTGAGAGACATCTTTCCATAAGGCGGCGGACAATAACGGACCTTTCTGTTGCTCTGTAACATTGCTAATACTTCTACAGAGTATTCTCTCAGAGCTTTTCTACACTAAGTATCTGTATATTTACATCTCCGTGTCTTTTCTCTTGAATTTTCTTTAACTGTAGTATCTTCCTTTGTTGGGTATAGAATTATTGAAAAGAGAAGTTACCAGAGTTTCAGCGTTAATAGCAATAACACACCTTTCCCTCTCCACACAACAATGTCTGCTCCATTGGCACATCTGCGGTATGACCGGGGTTAAGCACAGGGTTGTGGATGGCAAACGGTGTGACATGAGTATTGTCGAGGTGGCGTTAGTCTTGACAGAAACCTTCTGGAGAAGGAGACATAAGAGCTTGAGCACATAGGTGATGGCATTCTTTTCACAGAAGCATTTAGAGTTATCATTGGAACCCTGGATAAAATAAAACAGGCAGGGTTACACATTTTCCACCTCTCTGAGGTCTGCTACTAGCATCCGCAGCTCTGTGTGCTGAGGGTTGTTACTTCTGGGCCTTGGAAGCATGGAACTTGTAATTTCGAGGCAATGTCCATCCAACTTTAGTTCTTTACTATAAAAGAAGGTGGAAATAAAAAACATCCACTTCTGTATGGCACAAGCCCACAGTCCTGTTTTCATGCAAAAGCCAGGGGAGTAAACATAGAAGTATGCTTTCCTTAGTATTATCTTTGATGGTTTAATGAGTCTACATGAAATTTCAGGTGCATTCCCAATTCTCAGCTTTGCCCATAACTTTGTATTTTAATTACTCTGGAGGACAGAGGGAGATTTTGTTAATCCTTAGCTATAACGTGCTTAAGTGATTTGAATATTTAAGCCCCTAGGTCAGTGGCATGTATATTCTATATTGAGGCCCCATTAACTATGCAAGGGACCAAATGACGACCTGTGAGAGTGGTTTCCAAAACACAGTCTCAGCACAAGGAATGCATTTCTGCTAACTCTGAACAACTTACAAACTCTCAGCAAAGCCCAGTGCCTCCTCTCACCTCAAACCAAACATTCCTGGAGAAGTCTGTTAGGATGTAACCATCACAACTAATACATTTTGGGGTATATTTGTTAAGCTTATTTGATTAAAATTTTTAGAAAAAGACAAATTTACTATAGAGCAGAGGTATCATTCACTAATGTAGTTTACCTTTGAAAGGTCAAAGTTTGTATCATGAATCCAATTAAAGACTGTTTCCTAGGATTCTAATTTCCTGCGTTATGTTTTTGTGATCCCTTGTCCCCACCATATCATTGCTTGGGTTTGAAAGGTTACTCATATTAGTAGGAGGTGAAGGTGAGAATGGTTAGAAAGGGAGCTTAGAAATTAATGTGCAGCTTGTTCCCAAAGCAGTTGCATGCCTGCTGTCTTCTACTTGAGTTGGCTTGTGAACCCCTCTCCAAGTCCAGGCATTCTGCTGGGCTAACATGTTTTGGGGTCTCCTTTGGACTTGGCTGTAAAGACTGCCTCGCTTATTTATTTATATTAGCTCCTTCTTAAAAATAAATTATTTACCTTATGAAATTTTATTTCAAATAATGTTTGGCTATTTAAAAAAAGACAAACTTGGAAGAGAAAAAGGATATTGAGGAAAAACTGAGGAAATTTAAATAAACAGTGGACTTTGATAATAGTATCTAGCCTTTATTAATGGTAACAAATGTATTATACTAATGTAAGGGGTTAATGATTGGGGAAATTAGGTGTGAGGCATATGCAAATTGTACTCACTGATAATTCTGTAAATGTAAAACTATTCCAGAATAAATGGATTTTTATTTTATTTTTATTTTTAAAAGTTAAAAAAATTATTTTTAAAGTGAGGGGAATGGAGAAACAGAAGGACAGAAATGTCAATGTGTGGTTGCCCCTCACACACCCCCTACTGGGGACCTGACTTGCAACCTGGGCACGTGCCCTGACTGGGAATAGAACTGGCAACCCTTTGGTTTGCAGGCTGGTGCTCAATCCAATGAGCCACACCAGCCAGGGCTAAACAGATTTTTAAAAGGGCAGACCTCCTACCTGACATAGGTGGCTGATACCTCTCATTGGCTAAGAAACAAAGAGGGAATGAGGAATAAAACAAACTAACCTTTTCTAAGTATATATTATGTTCCAGAATATTACGTATATACTCTCATTTAATTCTAACAATAGTCCCAGGGCAGCAGTTTTTATTTCGGTCCTACAGGGACAACAACAACAACAACAACAATGACAAACGGATGCTCTGGAAGGGTAAGTAATTGGGCCATTGACAAACAGCTAATGTGTGCTAAATGTTAGAATTCAAATGTATTTTTACTTGGGACTTAAATTCTCTCTACCACATATCGTATTTTACGGACCATAAGACACACCTAGATTTTAGAGGAGGAAAAAAGATTTTGAAGCAAAAAATGTGGTAAAATATTTAATAATGTAAATAACATAATATTTCACCAATGTAAATGTAAAGCTACTTTCGGACTGTAAGACACGCCCCCATTTCCTCCCAAATTTGGGGGTAAAGTGCGTCTTATAGTCTGAAAAGTACAGCATTCATATTCCTTCCTTAAAAATGTCATGGGTTTTGTAATTAACTCCCAAACTGCAGTTTCTAAAATAATAGCAAGTACAAATTTCCCCAAACTGACCACCCTGAAAAGGGTAACACTGATGTGGATATACAATTTCTGGTGTGTTTATCTTCAAAATTAGTTACATTATTTTATAATTTTAGTTAGTAGTTTTCTGATCTACCAGCAAGGTGATAGGTAAGGGTGACAGATCTTTCACATTTGGGGGAATTTGAGTTTTCAATTCAGGAACAGTGGCTATCTTGGACCAAGCCCCTTTTTGAACTTGTCATCAGGCCAAAACATCCATTTGGTGGAAAGGCCTAAAGTGTGGAAATGAGATTCATTCTAGGTAACGTACGGTCCAAATAAATGCTTCTGTGGTAATGGGAGATTCGGGACTTCTGCCAACATTACGGCTTGTGCAGCGGCCAAGGTTACCATGGAGAGCTGGAGGAACCTGTTGATGAGGCCAAAGAGTGACCTGTTGGCAGTGGGTTTTCACACCTGTGGGGAGGCTGAGGCACACTGCCCCATCCCCACTTCCCCATGGACCACTTACTCTCCCAGCTGCCTGGAGTGTTGACTGCTGGCAGTTCACAGAATGTGTCTCCCCTGATGACGGATCTGCTTCACCCAACTTTTGTCCTCTCCCTTGTGGTTGCCTGCATCTAATGGTTGATAGATGTTGAGGTTACAAAGGCCTGGCCTCTTGCCTCAGTACGAGGCATCCCTGAAGGACCACCCCAACTTTAGAGCTCCCTCCGGAATCCACTGAGGCCTCTCTTGCAACTGCCATGCATTTCCCACCTCATCTTTTCCTCATTTCTGCTTCTCACACTCCCTTACAGGTGTTGATCCTAGAGCAGTGCTCAGTAAACCATCTCTGCAAATCTCAGCGTTGCCTTCCTGGGGAGAACAATTTATGGCAATATCTCAATGTGTGACTGCCCTCTCTCCTCGTGGGAAGAATCCAGTACTTTTAAAATGCTCTCTTTACTTAGAAGTATAGACATCACTCTTTTCTCTGACTAGGTTAGTGCCCTCTCCGGAGCTCCTTCAGCCTTTAGTTACCTACATGCCCCAGTAAGGCATTTGTGTCTCCACATTTCAGTTGAATTGTACTTAAATACACCAACTCAGTCAAGCCCCTTTAAAGATCTTTTATTTATATTGGTTTTGCTCCAAAGTTAATTTATCTTTAAACCAAAAATATTAATGGGCTTATCCTGGGTACTTTATTTCTTATTTTCCAATGCCAGCTGATTTAAAAAAATATATATATTTTATTGATTATGCTATTACAGTTGTCCCATTTCTCCCCATCATTCCCCTCCACCCTGCACACCCCCTTCCACCCACATTCCCCCCTTTAGTTCATGTCCATGCGTCATAAGTTCTTTAGCTTCTACATTTCCCACACTATTCTTGCCCTCCCCCTGTCTATTTTCTACCCATCATCTATGCTACTTGTTCTCTGTACCTTTTCTCCCTATCTCCTCCTTCCACTCCCCTATTGCTAACCCTCCATGTGATCTCCATTTCTGTGTTTCTGTTCCTGTTCTAGATGTTGGCTTATTTGCTTTTGTTTTAGGTGTGGTTGTTAATAACTGAGTTTGCTGTCTTTTTACTGTGCTATTTTTTATCTTCTTTTTCTTAGAGAAGTCCCTTTAACATTTCATATAATAAGGGCTTGATGATGATGAACTCCTTTAACTTGACCTTATCTGAGAAGCACTTTATCTTCCCTTCCATTCTAAATTGACAGCTTTGCTGGATAGAGCAATCTTGGATGTAGGTCCTTGACTTTCATGATTTGGAATACTTCTTTCCAGCCCCTTCTTGCCTGCAAGGTCTCTTTTGAGAAATCAGCTGACAGTCTGATGGGAACTCCTTTGTAGGTGACTATGCCCTTATCCCTTGCTGCTTCTAGAATTCTCTCCTTCCTTTTAATCTTGGCTAATGTAATTATGATGTACCTTGGTGTGTTCCTCCTTGGGTCCATCTTCTTTGGGGCTCTCTGAGCTTCCTGGACTTCCTGGAAGTCTATTTCCTTTGTCAAATTGGGAAAATTCTCCTTTATTATTTGTTCAAATAAGTTTTGCACTTATTGCTCTTCCTCTTCCCCTGGTACCCCTATAATTCGGATGTTGGGATGTTTAAAGATGTCCCGGAAGTTCCTAAGCCTCTCCTCATTTTTTTTTGAATTCTTGTTTCTTTATTCTTTTCTGTTTGGTTGTTTGTTTCTTCCTTCTGGTCCACTCCGTTGATTTGAGTCCCAGTTTTCCTCCCATCACTATTAGTTCCCTGTGCGTTTTTCTTCATTTCACTTATTGTAGCCTTCATTTTTTCATCTAATTTGCCACTAAAATCAACCAATTCTGTGAGCATCCTGATCCACCAGTGCTTTGAACTGTGCATCTGATAGGTTGGCTATCTCTTGGTCGCTTAGATAAATTGGCTCTGAGCTTTGATCTGTTCTCCCATTTGAGCCATTTTTGGTTTTGTTTTGTTTTTGTTTTTGTTTTTTTTTGGTCCCAGCTGTACGTAGTGAGGGGCAGTGCCTTACGTGTTCCCCAGGGCAAGGCAGCCCAGTCGTTGGGGTTGTGACACTGTATGTGAGGGTGGGGTCCAAGAGGGAACAGTGGTGCTTGCTCCGCTCTCTGTCTGATTCCAGAACCTTCCACCGCTTTCCACAAGCAAGTTGGGCCCTTCTGGTGCTGATTTCCATGTGGGTGAGCTTGTGTACATTCTAGGACCCTGTGGGTCTCTCCAACGTACTCTCCTGTGAGGCTGGGAGTCTCTTCTGGCACCTCAGCCCACACAAGTGTTTTCAATTGGTGTTTTTAGGTTTTATTTCTTGGCACTGGGGCCCTGGGTTGCAAAGCCTGTCTTGCTCCCCGTTTTTGCCTGGATTATCTGTGCACCAATGTGGGACTGCCTGAAATTGTGATTTTTAAAAAAATAATTGTCATGAAAGCAAAGAGATGAAGTGCTGAAGAATGAAATCCAGAAAGAAATCATAAAACAGATTTGCCTATAAATAAACTTTCTCTTTATTATATTTGATTCTGAAATAGAAGCATACATACATACAAGAGAATATAGTTCAGAAGTTATGATGTTTCCTTCCAACCAAGAGATTCCTTCTTAGAACTGGAGGAAATCTTACTGTGCTCCAGATAACGTAACTTCATTTTTTACAGATCATGGAATTGTCACACATCATTTAGCACTCACAATATACATGGCATCTTCTCAGATTCCTCCAGCTCATTATGCCATTCCTCTTTCTGTTGCCTGTTTCATTTGTGCCAGCTATGAAAAGTTTATCATTCATGGGCCTTGAGTACCTTGGTGGATAGGCCACTGAGGAGTCTCTGGCCACAGTGGCTTTGAACAGAGCCGAATCAAGCTAGAACTGAGAGACTTCCAACCCAGTGGGAGCAAAACCTAAGTGAAGATGTTGATTTCATAGGCTCCCAGGGTGTTCGTTTCTAGGCTTTGTAGTTGTTCCCTGCCATGACCACTGGGCTTGGGGGTCAATCCCTTATATTAGTATTGCTTTCTCTTCTGAGGCCTGTGATAGGTGTTTTATCTTGTTTCCTCTGCCTGAGACCACTCCCTTAATCCTCCTTTATTGTCACAATTTTGCTTTCTGCTTTCCTTATTGATCCATAATTTGTCATGATTTTCTTTTCAATAAATTTTTATTGAATTTATTGAGGTGATATTGGTTAATAACATTATATAGGTTTCAGGTGTACGATTCTATAACACATCATCTGTATATTGTATTGTGTGTTTGCACCCCAAGTCAAGCCTCCTTCCAACACCATCTATCCCCTCTTTATCCTCTTCTACCTCCCCTATCCCCTTATCCCTCTGGTAATCACTATATTGTTGTCTGTGAGGTTTTTTTTCCCCCCGACAGCTATCAGTCTGTTTTCTGTATCTATGAGTCTGTTTCTGTTTTCTTTGTTAGTTTATTTTGTTCATTAGATTCTACATATAAGTGAAACCATATGGTATTTGTCTTTCTCTGAGTGGCTTATTTCACTTAGCATAATATTCTCCAGGTCCATCCATGGTATTGCAAAGGGTAAAATTTCCTTCTTTTTTATGGCCGAGTAGTAACACATCATGTAAATGCACCATAGCTTTTGATCCACTTGGGCTGCTTCCAAATCTTGGCTATTGTAAATAATGCTGCAATGAACATTGGAGTGCTTATATTCTTTCAAAATAGTGTTTTCAGATTTCCTCAGATATATTCCCAGAAGTGGAATCTCTGGGTCAATAAGGCAGTTCCATTTTTAATTTTTTTGAGGAAAGTCTATACTGTTTTCCACAGTGCTGCAGCAGTCTGCATTCCCACCAACATGGCTCAAGAGCTCCCTTTCTTCCACATCCTCAACAATACTTGTTTGTTGATTTATTGATGATAGCCATTCTGATAGGTGTAAGGTGATATCTCATAATGGTTTTAATTTCCATTTCTCTGATTAGTGATGTTGAGCATCTTTTTCATATGTCTGTTTTTCATCTGTATATCCTCTTTGGAGAAGTGTCTATTCAGGTCCTTTGCCCATTTTTTAATTGGATTGTTTGTTTTTTCTGGTGTTGAGTTGTATATGGTCTATAAGTTTTGGATATCAGGCCCTTATCAGATGTCATTAGCGAATATTTTCTCCCATTCGGTAGGGTGTCTTTTCATTTTGTTCATGGTTTCTTTTGCTGTGTAAAAACTTCAGTTTGATGTAGTCCTATTATTTATTTTTTCTTTTGTTTTGTTTTCCTTGCCTGAGGAGACATGTCAGAAAAAATATTGCTATGAGAGATGTCTTTAATGCCTGTGTTTTCTTCCAGGATTTTCATGCTTTCAAGTCTTAAAGTTAAGTCTTTACTCCATTTTGAGTTTATTCTTGTGTATGATGTGAGAAGGTGGGGTAATTTCATTTTTTGCACGTATCCTTTCAATTTTCCCAACACCATTTATTGAAAAGAACATCTCTTATATCACTATGTTCTTGCCTCCTTTGTCAAATATTAATTGACCATTAAGGCATGAGCTTATTTGTGGGCTTTCTATTCTGTTCCATTGATCTGTATGTCTGTTTCTATGCCAGTACCTGTGGCAGACCCTTCTGCACTGCGTGAGCCCAGCTCCCACTCAGATGCACAGGACCCACACCCACAGATAGGTTCCCTCGTGGGTAATCAGATTTACAATATACTTAGGCTGTTTTGAGGCTTGCTCTTTGCTAAAACCCCCTCACTCTGCAAGTACGTTGCAGGCTCAGTGTAACCGGCTGCCTATTCATTTGCTAATATCCTTCTTCTGTGATGTAATGAGGGGCATTGGCTCCGTTGTTGTAACTGAGATGGTGAGGAAGAACCATTTTGTAATGTGAGGAGAATTAGAATAAAGGACTGTCATGGCAGAGGCTGAGGCTTTGGCTCCTCTTGAGGGAAAAGCCATGTTGTCGTCCTTATTCCTCTACCAGACTCGGTAGTCTGTGTGTACGTTTTAATTCATCCATAATGACACGGATGCTGCTGGCCGGTACCATGCTGTTTTTTTGTCTTCATTTTTATTGGGTTAACCAAAAAATCTGTTACGTTTTTTTCTGTATGATGACTCTAGTAGCACTTAGTTGTGTAACTTCATTCTAAAAAATTTTGTTAGATTGTATTGTGACAGTTTTCATATCAATGTGCATTTTAAACAAACATAAAAATTGGTGAATTTTTGTGTAGTCATTTTAATATTAAAGATGGAAGAAAAGACACAATTTCCTGCTCTGATTTTTTTTCTGCTACCTTGTCTTCTGGATTGCTGATTTGTTCCTCTGCTTTATCCAGCCTACTGTTTATTCCTTCCAGTATAGTCTTCATTTCAGATATTGTATTTTTTTACTTCTGAATGGTTCATTTTATGGTTTCTGTGCCCCTTATTTATGCTTTCTATTCTTTGTTGATGTTCACTAAGTTCCTTGAGCATTCTTATAATCATTTTTTTGAACTCTATATGTGGTAAATTGCTTGCCTCCATTTCATTACCTCTTTTTTTTTTTTTTTTTTTGAGATTTCTCCTGTTCTTTCATTTGGGGCATATTTCTTTGTCTTCCCATTTTGGCTACCTCTTTGTGTTGGTTTCTATGTATTAGGTAAGTCTGCTATGACTGCCAGTCTTAATAGGTTAGCCTCATGTAGTAGTTGTCCTGTAGGACCTAGTGGCATAGTCTCCTTGATTACCTGAGCTGGGTGCTCCAGGAAAGCTTTGTATTTGGGTTATGGGCCCTCCTGTTGTAATTGAGTCTTGATTTCTATTGGCCTGCCTGTGTGTGGGGTTGACCTTCAGGCTACCTGACTGTGAGGATCAACCCAGACCACAGTGTACAAACTGCTGTGCAGTGCTAAACACATGAAATGGAATTTGCCTTGGTAGGACCTGGCATCTGCTGAGATTTTCCTTTGGATATACCACTTATAAAGTTAATTGGATCTTGTTCTAATGTTGTATGAAGATGGCCACTCATGTGTTGTTTCTGGGGCCTCTTGGGAGGGACTGTGGTGCAGACCAATATCGGATGCTGCCTGTGACTGGCCCTAGACAGCCTGTTTGGAGCTAAAAAGTGATCCACAATTTGTGGCTACCTCTGCTGGGCCTGGGTGTGTGTGGGAAGGACCAAGATGTGCACCAAGGCTGACTTGTACCAGCACTGGGCCCAGGAGCAAGCCAGCAAAAGTGTCAAGGTACCCTGAGATCTGCCCCCACTTACCCCTGCATGTTGGCTTCCCCTTAGGCTCAATCAGTGAAAGAGCTTCTGGCTGTACCCAACTTGCATGAGGCAGGTCCTTCGTGTGTTCCCAGGTGGGTGTGAGTGGTGTTTACCAGAATGATACAGGTTCAGACTCAGTGCCAGTGCTGGGTCTGAGGCCACTCAGCAAATGTCTCAGGGTATATCAAGTTTAGCTGCCACATGCCAGGTGCCAGTAGACCTTTGTGGTGGGGCATGGTTTCAGGGAGTTATCAGGGTAAGATCAGCAGAGTTTATCAGGCCCCAATGGACAAAGATTGGCTGCATAAATTGAGGTCTCTGTACTGATTGGCTATATGAGAGTAAAATGGCCCCATCCTTGAGCCACATGACTGAGTCAGTCCAAGATCTGCCAGAAGTCTGAGTTCAACAATGGGGGCCACTGGGAGTTAGGAGAGCTAGTAGATCTCCTGTAATAGAGAGGTACCAGTCTGTCCCAGATTCTGCCCAGACCTTGGCAAGGTTGGTCCACCTGGAGCCTGGGGTGTTGAACTAGAGTATATCCCGTGAGAGGGAGGTGCCCATCAGGTTCATGGGAAAGTAGGGGAATGGCTTATCCCTGAAGCCACACCACTCAATCACTGACAGCCACCGAGTCTGCCCAGGCCTTTACACATCTGTCCAAGCAGCTGACTCCTCAGCAGGGAGGGCAGGTACTCTGCAGGGTGGGATGAAAGGGAGCCCCAGGGTGGGGCTGTTGCATTCCCCCAGGCTGATGCTGTATGGGGTGGAGCACTCTATCTGAGAAAGATAGTGTTTGTGGTTGTCCCTTCAACTCTCTTCCCAAAGCCACAAACTCTAGTTTCTCTTCACAGGACTCTAGTTTGCTCTGCCATCACTCTGCCAGAGTCTAGGGTGAGCAGTTGTGAATGAGTATTTGTGCATTGGCCCTTTAAGAGGGCGCCTTTGCCTCTAGCAGATTCTGCTAATTTTCACAGCCAGATGTTATGTGGGTGCCTCTTCTCCTGGCTCTGGTGCTAAACCCCACTCTTCTCTGGGAGGAAAACTTTGCCCTTCCTATTGGTCTTGATGTGGCTTCTTCTATAAATCCTTGGTTATAAGACTTCTATTCAGTTAGTGTTCAGTTGGTTATTCAGATTGATTGTTCTATATTTTAGTTGTAATTCCAGTTTGGTTCTGGGATTAGGTGAATGTAACAATATCAACCTCTCTCCCGCCATCTTAGATCTCTTGTGGTTTTCTCATTATGGCAATCATATACAACCTAAGTAGAAGGGGAGAATTTATGTCGTAGTGATGAACTATATCTTTCCAATACATTGCACCTGAAACTTTTACATATTTTCAGAGCTGGGTAGATCTAGTTGAAGTTGTAGGTCTGCTGTTTCTCTAGACGACTGTTAAATCCCCACTCAATCCTCTTAAACTAGTAATCTCTTCATTACTAAAGTGATATAGGAGCTAATAGAAGCAAGTACTTTGTGTTTTGCCTAATAGGAGGCCAGTTTTCTCATTGCTTATCATACTCATGAAACTTTATATTCAGTCCCATAACCACTTTTCTGTTGTGTTGAATACCATTAATTCTCTTTCATTGATGTTTAACTCTTCACATGTCTCATCTTCTTAGTTAGAATAAATGCTCACTGAGGGAAAAAATTTCTGCCTTGTATATTTTTAAATCTTTCAAGATGCTTAGAATACTGTTCTGCCTGTAACATGCTGGGCTAAATATTCTTTAATATGCTCAGCGTTCACTTCCACTTCGTTTTTATCCCCCCAACCAATTCATATAAAAGGGGCTGGGAGACTAAAAAAAAGGACATTTTTCTTAGACTTTTAGCTTGTATGGTACATGTGAATTGCATTCAGCCAATGAGATGAACATGCATGTGATTGGAAAGGAGTTGGTGTATCTCTTTCTACAGAGATGTCAGCGGAGCAGCAAACTCCTAAGAAGGGGGGTATTTTCAGCATCCAGGTACCACGTTTTACTCTCTGGATGCCAGCTTGTGAGTGTGGGGCACATGGTAGTTCAGTAACCTCTGGGTCAGAGCTGAGGGGATGTGGCTTTGAAACAAAGATTCAGTCAGTGGCAGCTTCTGGGCTTTTCACTGCTTTAGTCCTTTTAATGATTTTGAAAATCGTTTATTCCCTATTAAATCCCCTTCTTATTGAAATACTTAGCCCATTCTGTTTCTTCCATTATACCCTGACTGACACAATTGCTCCACATCATTCAGTGATGGAGTAAAAATATCTCATTCCTATCTGGATTATTTTTTTAAAAAGGTTTTACATTGTAATTCTACATGCTTTTGTATTTCCAATTTCTGATAGACTAGGAAGGCTTTAAAAATGCTACAAATTCATCCACATTTTTAAGTCACTTTGACAGTTGTGGAATGAGAATCTGGATATTTCAAAACAAATGCAAACATATTAAGTTGGTCAGTAACAGGATTACAGCAAATAGCATATTAAAGATAGATGAAGTCTGAATTTTAAAAAACCTGAATATTTTATTGGTAGGTGAATTTCAGATTCCTTTTTAAGAGAATCTGAAATTATTTACTCAACAGCCCAGTTAAACAATGAACAGTTAATTTCATTGGTCACTAGGTTTATTACCCAGTGGGGCATGGGGTCTGGACAGGCTAGTGGTATGTGGGTTCTTGAGTTTGTGCAGGAAAGATTTCACAACATGAGCTCATATGATTATGAGGGTACATTTATTAAAGCTGGGCACAGTGAAAGAAGAAAGGACTTAACAGAAGATGCAACAGGAGAGAGCCTAGATGGGGCTGCTGTTGGCTCACTGAAAAGTCAGAAAAAAAAAAAAAAGGGCCTTGGAGATGGGTTCAGGGGTTTTACTTCATGCTGTTCCCCTGGTTGCAAGTCCCATGGGGCCTTGCCCAGTACATGCCCAGGAGAAGGGCCCCTCCAAAGAGAGTGCAGCTGTATCCCTTGTTTTGATGGCTTTTTTCTACCTTCTGCAGGCAGGACTGCTAGGGGAGGGTCTCAACAGAATATTCATCAGCTTTCCAGGTGAGTTCTTTAATATACTGATGTTCCAAAGTAAGTGCAAAGAGGGACTAGTGTTATTTTCTGGTCAGTTTTACCTTCAAAGAATGCCACTAAAGAGGGACCAGGAAGAGGCCGGTCTGCCCCGGCATGGTCTGGAATGTGTAACCTATTCGACCCTCAGTGCCCTTGCTTAGGAAAGATAAGACCTTGGGTTGATTATCTGGCTATACATTGTTGGACCAGTTTGTTCAGCTAAACAGTTTCCCCATTCTACTTGTCAAGGAATTTTCCTAGCTTCTCATTAACATGCCTCTCAGGTGTACTTATGTCCAACTAACTCTTACATGAGTGCTTTTGATCACATGGCACAAATCCACATCCTGAGGTTGAATATTGTAGACTATTTAATTTTCTGAATGTATTGGATTGGCCAAAAAGTCTGTTTAGTTTTTTTCCACAAAATAAAAGACACATTTTTCATTTTCACCAATAATTTTATTGATTTGGATATTTTGAGTATGTTGGCTATCTCCTGTGTGGTAGAATGTTGATTGTTCTCAATTAATGTCTCAATTTGATCACTAGCAACTTCAATTGGTCTACCCGACTCTGGAGCATCTTCCAATGAGAAACTTCCAGCACGAAAATTCACAAACCATTTTTGACACTTTCAATCAGTCACAGCATCTTTTCCATACACTGCACAAATCTTTTTTTGTTTCAGTTGTGTTTTTACCTTTTTTGAAATAATTAAGCACAATATGGCAAAAATGTTGCATATTTTTCCATCTTCAATATTAAAATGGCTACACGAAAATTCACCAGTTTTGCTAAGGTTTTTTTTGTATGCTGATATGACAGCTGTACACAATACAATCTAACAAAATTGTTTCAAATGAAGTTAAAGACAGCTAGGTGCTACTAGAACCATCTTACAAAGAAAACCAAACGAATTTTTGGCCAACACAATAATTTTTAGGGAATTGAGATCTTTTATGTATCGCAGGCTTATCATGGGAAGAGCTCAAACCCATGGAAAGATGAGGTCATTGATCAGGTGTGAATCATGAATCATTTGACTCTCACTGAATTGTACTTCTGGTTGTGAAGTTAGGACAACATCCTGGTTGTCATGATGCTAGACCAAGCATAGTCCACTATGTTGCCTTTTGCCCTTGGTGTTTGGGTCTGTGATGAACTGAATCCTTTAATTTGAGCTTTCTGCCATGCTTTCCTACGTGTGTCTTCACTGTGGGGCTGCAAATGAGAACTGCATACGCTGGCTTGACAGCCTCAGCTCTTGTGGGTATCATGATGGCTGCTGACATTGACAAGGCATTTTACTCTTTACAAACATCTTTCACAAATTTTAATTATTTGAGCCTCTCAAAACTGTGTGAAGAAGTAAGGCAGGCAGGTATTTTATTATTCTCATTTTACAGACAAGGAGAGAAATCTCTGTGACAGGCAAATATTTTTAAATGAAGGATGGAATCAGTTTGGATTTCTTTTTGAAAAACTATTTCTGTATTGTTAGTTGTTTCCTTTAAAAATATTTGCTAGATGGCTGAACTATTGTGTTCAAAAATTAAAAGTTAACAGTACTAAATGCCTAAACTTTAAGCCAGTGTGTGGTAATAGATATAGTAAATATATTTATTTCATAGGAGAGTGTTTCATTAACTGATGTTAGCAAATTAGTGTGGTTTATTAGCAGGAGACAAAGCAAAGAAGACACTTCTCACAGGAGAACTTTTGAGCTTTTGCCAACCTTAGCAATTTAGATTTTGATACAAAAGAAAGGGATTATTCTAGTCTCTAGTTTTTTTGACTATTCTGGTAAACCAGTTGTGAATGACTCAAAAGCAAATAGCTTGTGCCTTACTCATTTGTAAACTCAGTTCCTTGAACAGTGCAGAGAACACAATCAAATGTCCACTAAGCTATGTTAGTGGTTCTTATCCCCAAGTTCCTTTGAATTAATTCATTATCTATTGAGGTATTGCATTGAATGCTTAACCTCAAATGCTAATGTGTATTTCCAGCCCTTCATTCGGTATTCTTTCCTGGTATAAAAGCAATCAATTTTTCTTGGCATGATGATTCTTTATAAAGGTTTGCTGTTTATTGTGTCTGCTCCCATTATTCTCTCTCCTTACACATTTAATTCATTCGTGTACTTTATTTTCCTCATATTAGATGCTATTGGTAAATCACAGAGTACAGATAGGATGAGTGGAACATATCCCCCCTTGTTCTAAAAACATAACCAGAACATTTTATTTATTTTTAAAAAAGATTTATATATTTATTTTTTAGAGAGGAGAAGGGAGGGAGGAAGAGAGAAACAATGTGTGGTTGCGTCTCGCATGCCCCTTCCTGGGGATCTGGCCCGTAACCCAGACATGGGCCCTGACTGGGAATTGAACCAGCAACCTTGCGATTTGTAGGCCAGCACTAAGCCACTGAGCCGCGCCAGCCAGGGCCAGAACATTTTAAATATCAAATTGAGAGGAACAGTTGGAACACTGAGCTATTTCCTAGGGCTTTGAGAACACCTGGTGCTGTGGCAAGGCTCACCTTTCCCTCCGCACCTGTCACAGCTGTGTTCACATTACGGTAGAAGCAGAGGGACTCGGGGTGCTGACTGCACTGGCTCATCTAACAAGCGAGAGTGGTTGACCATTAGGTTATGCTTCTGTAGAATTTTTAGGAGACAGGGCTCTATCACCTTCCTGTTGGTTATCCATTTTTATGCACTCTTTTCAAAGGAAAAAAAAATACCTTGTGGTTTTGAGTGGTTCATCCAGAATAGAATTCCTTTTTGGCCCCTATGTTATGAGTATTCAAAAAAATTTTTCTATTACCCACACCCTCCCAAGGTTTAAGAGGAACTGACTTGGCAGTAAGGAGAGCATCTCGTCCCCCTTTCCTGAGGAATTCCCAGAGGATCCTTTCCTCAGAAATACCAGCTCCAATCGTGCCTACTTCTTGTTACTAATGCTCACTAAGTGAGAGATGGCAACACTAAAGCAAGCAGCTATTCGCAATGGATGTGGGCTTCGAGTGGTTTGCAGATGTTGGGAGTGCAATATTTCAAAATGGGACTGAGTGGAAAAGCCAAATTCAAATTGATAAAGGGGCTGTACATGTGCTTCATTTAACTTCAGACAGATTTTTGACTACTTGTGTCATATGCAAATGTGTACAACAATGCTTGAAATTGGATTTCCATTTTACTTAATTAGATTAGTGCAAGACCTGCATAGTAATCAGCAGTTACTAGCCTTGTTACTACTGGGGTTTAGAATTCAAAATGATTGCTGTTTTTTAAGTTTAGTCTGTTCTGTGGGAATGAGGTCACTTGGCTGATTTTAGGTATAACTGTGGTTCGTTCTATTTGTATTTGTCTGGTCCAGCTAAAAGATCTCCATTTTCTTTAACTCAGGTAGGTAGGCATAAGAAAATAGAATGTGTTTTAAAAATCCTGAAGAAGTAATTAAGATTTTTCTTTTAATTAAAGACTGCCTTCCCTAACAAAAATAGGTTCAAGTACTATTTCTTTCCCCAAGTTTTACTGAAAATAGGTAATGAAGCCTCACTTCCTGTTTTCTCTCCAACATATATAACAGGAATTTGAAATGTGGTATATTACAATTAGGCTGATTTCTCTCCAGGTTTTAGATAGCTACAGTGTGTGGCCTGCAAAGAGAGCAGCTTTACATAATTACAAAAGACAAGGAAGACTGGTTTCAGAAAAGCTAGTGGTGGAACAGCCGATTACACATAGAATCATGGGCAAGAAAACAATGGCAACACTGAGAGAGAGCGTGAGCTCCAGAGAGCGATACTAAGAACTCATTCTGAAATTGAGAAAACTCACATTGCATTCATCCAAGCAGAGAGCAGCTCTGCAGTGTTCTATTAAGCAAAAGGAAGGCAGATGTTCCATCTTGTCCCTGTTGGGAAGGTTTTCATTCATAGCTGGGTGATGTTTTTAAATAAGACTCTCCTAAGTTACTGCCTTGTAGAAGAAAATTGAATTGATGACAGGCTAGAGTTGTTTTAGGCCAATCTGGTAGCTCTCAGATGTGCAGTTTAGACTTTGACTTAAAAGGAACATGTAGGAATGGAAAAAGTTGAAGACTTAGAATTAAGGACCCTATGGCTGCTTTTCCTGTTCAGTAGGCTGTCTACCTTTTCAAGCTCCAATGTCTTCATTGACTAAGCAGGATAATGATAACATGCTGTAACTGTGCGCAATGGGTTGGTATACCTCTTAACTTCCCTAGGTTTATCTGTAAAGGGAGATCATTTTATGATTTCAGTAAGGGAACTTCATTTTTCTTGCATGCTGATTCTCAATTACCTTCCTTTTTCTCACATTCAATGGCCCTGCTTTTTCATCTTTCATGGAGTATTTATAAAGATTAAATATGACCATGTACAGGTAAGTGTTTTAAAGGGCAACCTAAAAATCAAAGTGGGACTCTTATTGTTAATTCCACATCAGTTTTTTAAAACAAGTTCCAATTTATGATTTATAAATCCTAATTCCAAACTGGGATAGGATCCTTGGGGAAAACTTCTTAAACCCAAAGTAGTAAGCAGTGGAGATGGAGTTTGGACCCAGGTGATCAGACCTATGCTCCTGATGACTGTGTGTACCAGTAGGTGACTGGGAGAGAGATGACTAATGTTAAAAGGTAAACTGAGGCATATTAAACATTTTAAGAGTTTATTGGAGCAAAAATCATTTTGAATTGGGCAGCAGCCAATCTAGCAGATGAAAAGGAGCTGTGAGGAGCTATATAAAAGGAAAGACATTCCCCCTCAGCCTGTTATTATTTTTACTTATTTATTGAAAAAAAATTAAGTTACAGTTAGTACACGATACTATATTAGTTTCTGGTGTACAACGTAGTGATTAGATATTTATGTAACTTACAAAGTGATCACCCTGATACATCTAGTCCCCATCAATAAAGAAGATGTGTTACATAAATACAGTGGAATACTACTCAGCCATAAAAATAATGAAGTCTTGCCATCTACAACAGCATCGATGGCCCTAGGTGGTATTATGCTAAGTGAAATAAATCAGACAGAGAAAGACAAATACCATAAGATTTCACTCATATATGGAATCTAAAAAACAAAAACAAAACAGATTCATAGATACAGGGAGCAATTTGATTATTGTCAGATGGGATGGGCATTGGGGTAGGGATGAAAAAGAGGAAGGGATTAAGATATATAGATTTCCAGCTATAAAAATAGTTGTGGGGATGTAAAGTACATCATGGCAAAATGAAAGATATTTATAGCCAGAAGGATGTGGAAATGAGGAAGTTATAGTAGGTAGGTTGCTTATTGCAAAGGTTACCTTCCTTTGGGGTTTGGCTGGGGTCTGACAGGCAGATTATATAACTAGTGCTGATCAGGTGACTCCTGATTGACTGGTTTAACATTCTATTTCTGGGAAAGCTGAAATTGTAGTTAAGTCTCAGTTTGGTGACATGAGACTTAACAATAAGTGACTCCATTTTGGTTGTGACTGGTTTAGGGGAAATCCTGATTAAGGGGTTTAAAATTTTTTCATCCTCTTCTGTCAGATTTCTTCAGTCATGAGTGAAAAATCCATACCTCCTTCCTTGCTTCTCAACAGGCTTCTGTAACAGCATGGGAGAGGTACTCTGAAGTATTTTGCTTTTACTGAGTGGTCCAAGGAGTTATCATATGTGATTAGGCTTTTGATATTGGAAATATGCATTGTGCCTTTCTGGTTATATAAGGTCTTTTGTAAAAAGAATAATACTGGGTGTCTAAATGCATTCTTAAAAATCTGTGAATGGCTGAAGTTTCCTTAAATTTTATAACCTAAATTATTAGTAATAAAGCTCATAAAATCTCAGGAAGAATATATAAATAGATAAACTTTATTATTAAAGAATTGAAATGTTTATACTGGGCTATAAATTGTGGTGGTGGTAATGATGGGGGTGTGTGTGTGTGTGTGTGTGTGTGTTCAATTGGGAAGAGATATTGGTTTCTCAGTGTCTCTGCTGTGTCTCCCTTTTCTGAATCAGATTTGAAACAGGATCATATCTGCTCTTTTGGCAGCTGACAGGCACAATGAGGTCAACAACATTTCTAAGATCCTATGAGTCAGACTCATATCTGTGCTAGAATCCTTAAGTACCACATACATAGAAGTGGGAATGTCCTGATGCTATATACAGACTGGATGTGGAAAGGAAGGAGGTAGAAGGAGTCTTGGCATCAAATGTTTCCAAATTGAATGACTGGGATGGTGGGGACAGAAAAACAAGCAGGCTTGGCAAGAAATATGATGAGTTCGGACGTGAACATCTTCTTTGTGAGGCAGCTGTGAGATATCCAGCTACAGACTCAAGTTGGGTTTCAGAAGTACAGATGTGTACCTAAGAAGAGGTATCAAGTACTTGACATGTAGAATTGGAATTCACCAGCTTGGACAGGAGGGGCTCATGGGAAGAGATGGACATTAGAATGGAATGTGCACAGCTCCCTTCTCAGATGTGGTTTTAAACTGAGGCAGGGACAGAATGAAGAGGAGAAATACTAGCAAATAAATCCAAGCGCAACTTAACCTGGGCAACAACCGCAAACTCCTACTTCAGGGCCTTAGCACATTTTGCAGTCTTTGAAAAATTTGTTTCCCATGGAACTGTGTGGGTCATTGCCTCATTCTCTTTAGAACTTTGCTGAAATGCCACCTTCTCAGCGAAACCTTCAGTGACTGCCCTGTTTAAAACTGTGGTCTCTCCCATGCTCAGCATTCCTTGTCTTCCTGCCCTGCATGATTTTTTCCTAAAGCATTTATCCCCATCTGACATACTATAAGCTTAACCTAAATGATTTGTTTTATGTTGGTCCCCATCCCCTGGGTTTGCAGGGTCCATGAAGAGAAGGATTTTTTTCTGCTTTGCTTCACTAGAATTGCTGCGATTGCCTGGCACATAACAGGCTTGAGTTGAGACCTGAAGGCACAGATCTCATGTGATCCTTACCCTTGAAAACTGGAAGACCCCAGTTTTGATGGGAGAGTGAAAAAAAGATTAGACACTAAAACATGACAGCCAAAAACTTGAGGCCACATTTTGTGATTAGAAAATGTTTAAGAAAACAAATAGCAATGCAATTTGTCTTCTAGAGAGAATAATTTAGAATATTAATGGGGCTGCTGATAAGTTGGTTGAGATAATTAAGGATGTGCTTGCAGTGTGTGAAGGGGGAGATGGATGACAGGAGGGTCTGTCTGGAGTGAGTCAGCGTGTCTGAAAACCAGGCAGGCTGTGACTTGGTTGGGCTGGGCATAATCTCTCTTATGTATTCAAGGAGGTCAGGTTTAGTTTCTTAAAGTGCTTTGTTAAAATCTCTCTATAACTCAGAAAAGTTAAGGATTAGAACAGACAAATTGTCTAAGTTGATAAAATGAAGAGAAAGGAGTATTTTAGATTCCTTAGAATTTGAAATTAAGTAGTTTTAGAGAAAAATATGTTTTCCAGAATGATGTAACTAAAATTAAAGAAATGGCGTTAGGATAGATTAAAATATATGGAAAACTCCATTTAACTTGAAATTTTTATTGCAGAGCTTTAGAAGGATACAAACCAGTTGGGAGAAGGCCTTATAAGTTCCCCTCAAAAGGTCTAGTTGGCTCATGGACCTCCTAGAAGTGTACCTTTCCACATTGGGAAGTCATCTGTGTTGCCAGGACCCCACCTGAAGTGGCCATTACGTAGTCTCAGCAAAGGCCTACAATGTGGTGTGAAGTCCAAGAGACAAATGACTGACTTAATTCTATTCAAGTGATGAGCTGACCAACATAATCTGTACTTAAAAGCTTATTTCCTAAAACACAAATGACTAAATTCTGTTTCCATAAGTTCAACTTCTATTTTTGGAAGGACAGTTTGGATAATTGTCCCTTTTCAAGAGGAGTTATATCCATTTTATCTTTCCATGGGCCAATCATTTTCAGTGACACTTTCATGTTTGGATCTAGGCAGTAAACAGCAATCTAGACAGCTCCAAGAGGTCTTCGACTCTTCTCCCCTCTCTATTTTCTCCTCTACCGGCCTCAAAGCTCTCTCAGATTTACTGCTGGTGTCACTCAGCTCTTCAGCGGCAAGCCAAAGACACCAGTTCTGACCATTTCACACAAAAAAGAATTTCTTGAAAGGTTAGAGTGAAATTACAGGACTGAAGGGGATGTCCAATAATCAGTCTGGGACCAGACAAGAACCACTCAGCTTTGGGTGGTCTTGGTGGCAAAATGTCTGCACAGTCTTGCCTGCACTGAGCTCTCAAATATATTCTCTCTGGCTATTATCAGTGTTTGCATCGCATCACTTATGATTTACATTCTGGAAAAGGAATATCTGGTGTGTCTACCTTGGATAAAGAAGATAGGACCTCTGATCTAGTAGGGGAGAGGTTCCCCAAAGAAACCAGGGAATGTGAAATACATGGTGGGCAATGAAAAAGCAGCCAATATCCCAAAGCCCCCGTGGATTAAGAGAGCACTAAAATTGAAGCAAACTGCTGTGCTCCTGCATGAGTCCATAGCTGTTTAATTTCCGTGCCTGATATTTTATTTGGCCACCCTTAGCACCTCGATGCTTTCTTCCATCATTTATCAGAGTGCCAGTGGAAAATTAGTTGACTTTTGATGTGTCATTTGATGAAATGATGGGCTCTGTGAAGTTCCTATCTGCTAATCTGTGTCCTGTAGGTGAATAAAAATTGGATTTGGAATAAAGTAATGTAGGCAGAAAGTTATTAAACAATATTTTGTAGTTTTAATGTTGTAGCTTTATTGGAATATTTTCATCATGATACTTCCCAGTGGGGGAGGTCTGTTATTAGCTTGATATATACTTAGAAGGAGATATTCTTACCAGAGGGGGTTTGTTTTTATCAGGTTTTACTGTAATAATGCTGTGTAACAAATAACTCTCCAAGTCTCAGCAGATTACAATAACATTTATTTCTCACTTGTTGGTCTCAAAGTCCAATGACTCTGATGCTGTGCTTGGTTGGGCTTAGCTGGGGTCAGCTCAGCTCAGCTCCAGGCTGCAGGCTGGATTTAGATCTGGTCTAAAATTGTTCTTATTCTGGAATCAGTGGTTTCGCAAGATATGCTCTTTCCTCTCCTCATCTGAGGACACGTCCTCATTGCTTTTCAGAGAGAGAGAGGAAGGGAGAGAAAAAGAAACATCAATGTGAGAGAGAAGCATCGATTGGTTGCCATACATGCCCAGACCAGGTGTCACACCCCCCTATCACAGGCTGAACCCACAATCTAGGTATATTCCTTGACCAGGAATCAAACCCACAACCTTTCTGTTACGAGACAATGCTCCAAACAACTGAGCCACACTGGTCAGGGTAAGGTATGCTCTTTTTATGGTAGATAAAAGGATGCAAAGGGTTGATGAATCTTGCCAGGACTCTTACACCCTCAGGTTGGAACTAATGTGTGTCACTTCTGTCCATGTTCCATTGGTTAAAACAAGTCAGGTGACCAAGCTCAGTTGTCAGGGAAACAGTGGCAAGAGTGGAGAGCAAAAGGCAAATCATAAACAAATAATTCTGTCTGCCTTGGGATTTAAATATTCCCTGCTGTATTCAATGCAGCTGCATGTGGATTGCTGCAAAGTGCAGGCAGCCGAGTGCTCTGGTTAGGAAGGGAGTGTAAAAGGCTGCAGTACCACACAGGCATCATGTGCTGTTGAATGGGAAGGACAGGAAGCTCTGCACTGGAATCAATCTATTGAAAATTTGGCATGTAGATGCCCTAAGTATGGATCTAGTCCTCAGCAATTCCAGAATGAAAGAAGAAAGGCAACACAGACTGTAGATGGCATAGGGCCTGAGCAGGATGGGGTGAGCAAAAGAAGGGGTCATGATCATACCCCAAAAGATTAGAGGCTATTCTTTTTGCCATATGGTCAGATTTTAGTCAGATCCAGTGAGAAAGAATTGGAGATTAGTTTTAGGACTGTTTATGTTGTATGGCTCATGTATAAACCTATATAACAATAGTAAACTATGAAAATATTTGATTTAGCGAGAACTGTAAAAATATCTGACACCAAGTGGTGTCCACATGACAATATCTACTCCACTATCTTCCAAATTCATTAGGTTTTTTTTTTTTTTTTTTGTTTGTTTTTCAGGGTGGCTCATCAGTCATTTACAATGAAATTCCTATTAGGAAACTCTTGGTTGTAGATAATACATCTGGGTAGGTGCTGCTTAATTATAAAGGTCAAAGTGCTTATGCTCAGAGTGCGCAAAGCCAGAGAAGCAAGCTTTCTTACAGGAGACCATATGTGTGTATGTGTTTACAAGTAAGAAATATTTTAATTTTATATCCTGAAGAATTAAAGTGTAGGTACTCCAAGTAAATGTTTATTTTAAATATAAAGTTATTAAGCCAATATGTAGATATAGAATTAAATTTCAAGCACAAATGATATAAAAGCAATAATTAACTAATGTCATAAATAACAAAAGCCTTTAATTCACCCTGTGATGTCTCTTCATGACCTCTAATCTGTCCAGCCCCATAAGGCTGTAGTTAGACTCTGAGATCAGAAGGTGCCAAGGGTAATTTACCCAAATGTATTTTCTGGGCACTGTCTACATGCCATCCACAGGCTACACACACGACTCAGTCTAGGCATGCAGAATGCTGTCTTAAGTTTATTTCTGTCTTGGAAGGGGATACATGTTACCTCACCCTTCTCACTTACCAGTTGTGTTTGTCTCAACCTATAAAATGGAAATAACAATAATAGTAATAATAATGAAAACAATAGTACAAGGCAATGAAAAGTCAGTTTTTTAAAGATACAAGATTTTGCAAGAAAAGAGCTTTGTGAATGGTGATGTTCTATTCTTATAAAGAAATAACTTAGGCATCATTTACAGATCGAGCATCACTGGGGCAAACTGAGGATTTCAACAGTTGAACACATACGGGAATATGCACAATATTTTATGATGTATTAGGCTCCTAGGGCTGCTGTAAGAAATTACCACCGACTTGGCCGCTCAGAACAGCAGGACTTTATTCCTGAGTGGTTCTGGGGGCTAGATGTCTGAGACTGAAGTGCTGACAGGGCTGTATTCCTTCTGAGGGATCCAGCAAAAAATCTTTCCTTGTTACGTTCTCACTTTTGGTGGCCCTTGACCATCCTTGTCATTTTTTGGCTTATAGTTCCAATCTCTGCCTCCTTTGTCACACTGCCTTTCTCCCTGTATCCCTGGGTGTTTCCAAATCTCTCTCTCTTTAAAATAAGACAATCAATTGTTACATTTAATCTCCACTCTAATCTGATATGACCTCACCTTGATTACTTCTGCAAAGACCTTTCTAAATACAGCCCCATTCATAGAGCTTAGGACTTAAACCTATCTTTTCGGGAGACATAATTCAACCCACTCTAGATATAGAGTGAAGTGGTAAGATGACAATCTCCTCACTCGATAAGATAATATCAGTAGATCAGCAGTAAATTGGAGTTGGTCACTCCTTACTCTCTGTGAATGGAGAGCTATAAGTGAAATTCCTAAATATTTTTAACACAATGAAAGATGCTGCAGATCAGGCTTAGAAGCATATTCTCTTCATTGTTTTCAGATAGTAATGGAAAACTTTAATCTGGTAAAGATAAATAAAAAATGGTAAGGGTAGGTTTCAATAGACCAGTTGCAAGAAAAAAAAATCTGATGATCACACAGCATACTAATCGGGAGCGGGATTAGTAAATAAAAACCCTTGAAATTTTCAGGCTAAAATATTTCTCCCTTTAGAAGAAGAAATTGATGAGGACACAGATATTCCAGCAAGAGGTAAGACTATAAATAAGAAATAATGTTACCATTTAAGCTACCTGAACTGACAGTTTTGCAAAGTGCATGACATTTAGACCGACCACCGGTATAAGGAAGTAGATCCATTTCAATCAGTAGCTTCAGTAGGCCGAACTGCTATTATGGTTTGAGTAAACAGTAAAATAATGCAGAAACCCTTTTTATAGGCTTATACATTTCTAGTTAAGCAGGTGGTGTCATTCTGCATGCTAATTAACAAGAAAATATTTTAAGGCAACTTCAGGGAGATTATTTCAGAGCTTCCTATTATTTTGTAGAACTGTTAGCAATTTTAGAATGCCAATCTATGTATAACAGCAGATATTTTTGTAAAGCATCATCTACATGTACTCCATAATCATTGAATTAGGGACTCTGTTGATAGAGTTAATATTGCATTAGTAAACAGAGTCATTAGAAATTTAAGTATTTCATGGGCAGATGTCAGTTTATAAGCTCCAACCTCTACTGGTTGCTGTGATAATTAAATTTTGTTTCTCACCTTGACTGGTCTATGGTGCCCCCTTGTATGGTCAACCACTAGTCTAAATGTTGTTGTGAAAGTGCAGTTGACCCTTGAACAATGTGGTGGTTAGGAGAGCCGGCCCAGGAAGCGGTCAAATCTCTGCACTTATCTTACTGTTAGCCTCCCGCTATGCAGATCCTCAGCTGCAGACAGAAACTAGAGCTGACCCTTGAATGACACGGTTTGAAGTGCACACAGTTGACTTTAAGTGAAGATTACCCTCCAAAATGTGGGTGTGCCTCATCCATTCAGCTGAAAACCTTCAGAATTCTGCCTCAAGAGTCTAACAGCGATTCTGCCTGTGTTTCCAGCCTCCAGCCTGCCATATAGATTTTAGACTTGCCAAATATAACCTATTGGTTGTGTTTCTCAGGAGAATCCTGACTGATACAATTACTTTAGACAGTATTTGAGCATCTTCAGCTTTGAAGTTCAGAAATATTTTAAACTTATGGAAGTGCTGAAGCTGTTGCGATAGCTACTCTGACCCTCGTGTCAACTGTGGGGTAGCATATGGAGTTCTCGGTCCCAGGCTAGAACGTGTTTATCTGAACATTCTTTTATAAGTAGTACTGGAGTCTTCAAGGCTGTGAGACCTGTCCTCTTGGCTCAAATGTCTTCTTTTCAGTGATACTTAAGGGGCTCTTTAACTTAGGGCTTTATAATGACAATAAGAGGATAAGATCAGAATCATAACCCATAATCTGGAATGTGATTACGTATAAAATAAAAATACATATATACTACTCACATTTATATAAAATAAATGTGCCCACATGTGGTTCTAATGCCTACCTTCCAGCCTTGTAATGTGATGAAATGATGACTTCTCAGCAGGTAGGAATTGTCTGTTTTGGTCCCATGCAGGCTGCCGCGTTGTCCTGGTTTGGTGTGTGGACTGATCAGTGCTTGATTCTTACAGCCTCCCTTCCACAGCATTCACCGTCTGCATTGATAGGGCAGACAATGCCTTATCTTATAAAATTTAGGCTCTTATACTAAAGGCAGGTAATTCTCAGTACCTTTGTCTATAGTTTCTTAGAGAAAGAGAGAGTTTATATCAGCCATATTCTTTCTCTTTCTCTCAATTTCCTTGATTGGCACTTGTGTACTCAGAAGTATTTCTTGAATGTTTACACTGAATAGTGTACAAGATGAACAATAGGTGTAGTCCTTGCACTTGTCACATTCTCAGCTCCTGTACAAACAAAGCCCCTGCTGGCATAGAAGGCACGTTGGTCTTCTTCAACATGCCGCCTCCTCAGTCCCTGTGAATCCCTTAAGAAATGATCTCTCTACATTACATCTCGTCTCTACTTGGGTGGAGGCTTGGGATGGGAAATAGTTCTCCCTTCTTAAGATTGTTTCTGTAGAACATTAACCAGGTTCCTTTTGTTGGTTTCGGATAGGTGATTGTTTATAGTTTAAATATTTCATGCCAGCATGTGTCTGAACTAAAATAGTGTTAATAAATAGATTTTTTGAAACTTAAAGCCTTATACTGAAAAGAAGATGGCTTTTTAAAGTATTATGTCCTGGGCTATGAATTATATTTTGGTATTCTGTGCTAGAATCCAAATGTCAGCTGGAGGAAGGGGAGAGTAAGTAGTTCACTGAAATTCTCTCTTTTAAGGGAAAAATATAATTGCATGTGCAACTATAAGAATATTAAAATTTGTTCTTATTAAAAGAGCACTTGAATAAAAATTCAACTTTATTTTTTAAAGCAAAATGACAAAAATTGGAGGTAAAATGGAAGAGTGTTTTTAAAATGTTCTGGAAGGTTTTAGTTATATTATTCCAAGTTGGTGATGTTAATAATTTTAAATTAATGCCTTAATGGTTTATTATTCTCCAGGGACACTCTGAACATTGGAGTTGTACCGCTTGTTAGTCAGGTAGTGCTGGAAGTGAAAGACAGGTGCTGAGAGTGAGAACCAGGAGCTGCTGAGTTCCCCCGGATGTTTCCAAGTTTGTGCTTTTTGTTCCAAGTTTCCGATGCTTTTAATCACGTATTCTCTTTTCCCCCACTTTACTGCCAATGTCTGCTTTGTGTTTGCACAAATTTTGGTTTTCTCTTGAGAAACCCTATTTCCAAGCAGTATTCCATATTTATATCCCCCAACTTCCTTTTCTTTAAAAAAAAAAAAGATTTTACTTATTTATTTTTTGAGAGAGGGCAAGGGAGGGAGAAAAAGGGAGAGAAACATCAATTTGTAGTTGCCTCTTATGAGCCCCATACTGGGGACCTGGCCCAGAACCCAGCCATGTGCCCTGACTGGGGATTGAACTGGTGACCCTTTGGTCCTCAGGCTGGCACTCAATCCACTGAGCCACACCAGCCAGGGCTATATCTCTAAACTTCTTTTAAAGGTTTTTCTCTTCATTTCCAATATACATAATTTCATTTTCTTTCTTCACTGCCAAATGGCTTTGTCAAAATTTTTCTACTCCCTTTCTGTTTTTTACTGTCCATCAATTTGTTGTCCTCAAAAATATAGATTTGATTCCTGGTGGTCTGTAGAAAGCACAATAGACTCCTCCATTGCAACAAACCACACATAGCCTTTTCTCTCACTGGTGTGTGTAGTATGTTATTTATCAATGCATAACAAATCATCATCACAAATTTACTGGCTTAAAATGACACACATTTATTGTCACATCATCTCTGTGGGCCAGGAATGAGGGTGTGCTCAGTGGGCTTCTCACCTCAGGGTCTCTCCCAAGGCTGTACTGCAGTTGTTGGTAGGGGCTGAGGTCTCACCTGAACGTTGGACTGGGGAAGCATTTGCTTCTGAGATCACGTGGTTATCGGCAAGATTCACTTTCTTGAGGCTGTTGAGCTGAAGGCCTCAGTCCTTTGCCTGGCTGTTGACAAAAGGCCTCTTTCAATTCCTTGCCTGTGGGACTCTCTCTCCATAGGGCAGTTCATAGCATGGCAGCTTTGCTTCTTTAGAGCCGGCAAGGGAGAGCTTCTGCTAGCAAATTAGAAGTTACACCTCTTCTAATCTAGTCATGGAAATGCTACTCCATCACCTTTGCTGTGTTTTACTGATTAGAAGCTAGTTGCTAGGGCAGCCCACACTTAAGGTCAGGAGACTACACAGCGCATGAGTACCAGGAGGCAGGGATCACCTGGGCACTGGCAGAATATCCTGTCACAAGGATTCATTCCTTGACTTTTACCTGCCAGCAATGTCATTATTTTCAAAACTGTCCTGACCTAAAGCTTGAGAGTTTTGATTCTGGTTTCTTTCTTTGTTTTCCATTTTTCATCTATTTCTGTACCTGTGTCATAGTGAAAATAATAGGCAGAAGACCTCGTTACAGTCCCAGCAATTCTACCCACCTCTGGGAAGTCACTTAAATTGCCTGGGCTATAGTTTCCTTATCTGTATAATGAGGTCTGGCACTAAGTGGTCCCTATAATTCATTTTGGTTCTAACATTCTTTGATCTCAGGAATGCTGAGTTTTCCTCTGTGAATCTGTTTTTTTTCTCTCTTCCAACTCCAGACCATCTGGACCATCACTTTCATTTTGCCATTTGCCATCTCAGGACCCTAGAGGAACTTCAGTTGGCTGCAGGACAGAAGCCAAACATGCTTTAGTGTACAATTAGAGGCTCTCCCCAGTCTGTCCCAAACTCTGCTCACCTTTATTTTGGATTCTACTACTACAGGAAGCCCCTGGCTCTGTCTAGACTAAGCTATACACTCATCATGCCTTGATTTTCTTTTCTAGTTTATTCACACTAAACTCTCTGCTTGATTGTCCTCCATACTTTGCCTCTACTTATAGAATTTCTGCCTATTCCTTGGAGCCCAGCTAAATTCTCATCTTTATAACATAGGTCTTAGTATACTGATTTTGAATTCAGAAATTCTACATATAAACTTCACTACTTAGTCATGTTTAAACTCTTTGAGTCTCATTTTTAAAATAAGAATTTTAATACCTTACTCATGGGTTATTGTGAAGATTACGTAAGATAATGCATGCCAGGTGCTTAATTCAGTCCCTGGTACATAACAAACGATGCAAAAATCATTATTGTCCCTGGCTTTTTTGAATCTGTGTTTAATTTATCTTGATGTTGTAGTACTATTGCATGTTGTTTGTTGGTTCCAGTCATTTACCAGATTTTTTCTGCCTTTCATGGTTCATTTACTATTTTTTTCTTTTGCGTAAGTGTTATTATGTCCTAGATAGTACATTTCTTAAGGGCAATGGCTGTGCTTTATACTCTTTTATGGTTTTCTCATCACCTAGATCAGTGCTCTGAAGTGCATTGATTACCTTCCCTTCCCGTCCTTGAATTTGTCACCCATTTTTATGCCATCATGACAATGTGCTTTTCCCTCAGCTCTCCTTTCATTCTTAGCCTATCAATTTTTTTATTCTTTTTGGCTCAGCCCTGAGCATCTCAATTATTCATTCAACAGATATTTATTAAGAGCCTACAAATATGCTAGGCACTGTGCTCTGCTCTGAGGATACACTGATGAGCTAGAACCAGCATTGGTTCTGACTCATAGAACTAACAATTTAGTGAGGGAAGATTGACATTTCTCATATATTCACAAAGCCCATGTCCATGGCTCCAAGAGAAAACGGACACATATCAAATAATCGTACACATTTACATGGAATAATGACAACTGGAATAGGGAAGTTTGACATGGTATTTGATACCTGAAACACGAATAAAAGTCACCTGGATGAAGTGATGGTGGAGATGGTGGTGCGGGGGAGGATCGTGGTGACTAAGATCAAGGGCAGAGCTTGGTTCTAAAATTGAGGGAGTAAATTTGGGAGGAAAATAAATAAAAACATAATTAAGGGAGTGAGCCTAGGGGGTGGGCCAGGCCAGGAGTGGGGGAGGTAACATGTGAGAGGCATTTTTTCACCATCTGCATTACACATATCAAGATCTTGCTTTCTTCTGCTCTCTCTCTTCATAATCTTAATAATTGGCATGCTGAAATATTACCTTAGAATAGCTGAGAAGTTACTTATTTTGGGGAATGTACTCATGGGAACAATCACACAAGCTGCTATTTCCAGCAACAGGCACTGAAAGACCAGCATGGCTGGACCTCACTGAGTGGGAGAGCCCCTGGGAGTAAATGGGCTGTGACGGGTACAAGGGACCAAATGGGAATTATATACCAGGTCAAGGAGATTTGTTCAAGAGGTAATCGCAGGGGAGTTATGGGATCAGGTTTGTGTTTTGAAAGCATATCTTTGGCTGCTATGTGAAGGCAGTGGACTTCCCTGAATCACATTTTGTTGCTTGATTTTTGTGTGAACAGGATGCTATTATATAATTGTTTATTTTACTCTTCATATTATACTATTATTCCCCATTCAGCTATATGCTACATTTATTAGGATTTAAATTGCTATCAGTAACAGAAGTAACCCCAATAACAGCTGAAACAAATAGACATTTGTTTTTCTCTAACCTAAAGGAACCTGGTGATAGGCATTCCAAGACTAGTATGAAAACCTCAAAGGCAACAAGGAGCAGTGAATGTCTTTCTTTCTGCTCTGGCAGCTTAGTGTATAGTAGCCCCTGGCCCAAGGGGGCCCCCTGAATGCCAGAAATCACATGGGTTTTCCAGTCAGCAAGGAGAAGGGATTGATAAAGGGCGTGTCTTCTCCCTTGAAGGACACTTACTGGATATTACACATGATGTATCCATGTTCTGGAACTTAATTACATGCCAATGCCCACCTCCAATGGATTCCAGGATATATGGTCAATTTTCTGTGGTGCATAGCTAAAAGTGAAAGATTCTCTTCCTATGGAAGAAGGAGAACATGAATGTTGGCAACAAATTTGAACCCTAGATTTTTTGGCTACATTCTCTTCCTTCTTCGAGAGGCAGTCCCGAATACCATGACTAATTACTAGTTACTAATTCTAGTTCAAAGCCTAAGATCTTTGGGAGATAGGCAAAGATAAGTTGTCTGCTACAAGCACATTCAACAAATACCAGTGGAGAAGAAGGAACAGGCTAACTTCAGAAATGGGGAGAATAGAAAACACCCATCAATTACTGGTACCTAAGAAATTCCAAATTCTTTATACTGCATACTGTGTTCCTGCATACTGTGCAGGAACAGTATGGGGTAAGCTTCTTGATTAGCCACCAGGACCTCTAGTTTTTAGGGAGGAACTCTCTTATCTGTTGTCTTCTGTGGTTCTGGCTTTCCTCCTGGGAAGTTTTTTCATTTACATTCTCCTCCAAGAAATCTCTGAGGACAACAATGGGTAGTAAGCCCTTCTTGAGGCCCCCAGAACTTTTACAGACCACTTATTACTCCTTGTTGATTTTCTGGTGGGAAGTGGTAGGAATTATATTTTGAAGGTTAGACTGTTAGTTATAAACTTCTGTTTTCTAAAGATGGGCATAACAGTATCTCCCATCAATTCTTATAACCTTGCTGTTTTCCAAGCAAGAAGCAGACTCTATATCCTCTCCCCTTGCAATTTGGAACAGTGTGACTGCCCCAACCAATAGAATGAGGCAGAGTGGCACCACGTGACTCCCAAGACAAGCTCATGAAAGATGATATATATCACTTCTATCTGACCCTCTGGGGTGCATGATCCCTGGAAACCTGTTATCAGGGAGCCCAAGCAACAAGGAAAGGCCCCATTAGGGTTCTGATTCATGGACTCAGCTGAGATTATAGTCGACAGCCAGCACCAACCCCCAGACATGTGAGTGCAGAAACTGCTAGGATGGCTCCAGCACCAGCCACTGTCTCATTATAACTCCATGAGCAAGTCTATGTGAGCATTGCCTGACTGAGCAGAGCGTTCTCCCCAAACTGTAAGTGTGACAATAATAGCAGGAAAGGATTGCTGTATTTCACACCACTAAGTCTAGCATAGGGGATTCCAGAGGCAGGCAATCTAGGATTTGTAATGATAGCTCCATGATTATCCAGGATAGTTCCTTCCATCTTGATGCTCTGACATTCTTAAGTTGCTGCTTCATGATCCAAAACAGCTGCTTGAGATCTAGTCAGTACACCCCTTTCTAGCCAGCAGTAAGGAAAAACAGAGCAAAGAGGAGCATCGCTTCTTTTAAGGGTACATATTAGAAGCTGTGCATACAACTTCATGTTGTATCCCATTTGCCAGCAATTAGTTGCACTTAACTGGCCACACTCACCTGGGAGGAAAGATGGGAACTCTTTGTTGTGGGCGGCCATGTGCTCAGAGTAGCACTTATGTACTTTCTTTAAAATCACTTAGTTTTCTTTTATATTCCTTACATAGTTCTCTCATTAATTTAAACTTCTAAATAAACTATGCTATCGGAGGAAAACATTACTGGGACTTAATCAGAAAGAAGGCATTTGAGATGATCGAGCTGAGAAAATGAAGCCTCGCGTGTATCCTTGGGATCTGGCCTCGCAGGATTTCACTAACTCTGGCAGCTCAATCCCCTGTGCTGGCCCTCATTAACCATTCTGACGGGAAGCACTGATCTACCCAGAAGGATTTATTATTTGAAGTTTGGGGAGGCAATTAGAAGTTTATAGTAGGATTTAAATTTGATAAGAACCCCAGTGGCCTTTTCTGTATTTCAGCTCAATATTCTAACCAGGAGTCCCTCTAACCTCCCAAGTTTAACAAACTTTGTCTCAAATCTGATAGAAGAATAAACTCTGCTCAAATGAAAGCTTCATTTTGTTCATCAACAACTTGATAGGAAACAATGACTTTTCTCTCATTCTTGTTAAGAGGAAGATGAATGAGGTATTCAGGTGGTAAAAGCACACCAAATGCATTCATTCAAAAATGTCAGTGTGAATTTATCATATAAGATACACAGCATTAGCTGTTGGAGATAAAACAGTGAACAAAGTTACAATCTTGGCTGTAATAGGCTAAATAATGGCACACAAATATATCCAAATCCCAATCCATGAAATCTGTGAATGTGACCTTATGTGGCAAAACAGACTTTGCAGATGTGACAAAGTTTAGGATATTGAACAGGAGAGATGATCTGGGTGGACTCTAAATGCAATCATGAGTGTCCTCAGGGAGAAGGGGAGGGGTATTTGAGAGAAGGGGAGGAAGGCAATGAAGCAACTGTGGAAGCAGGTATAGAAAAAATGAAGTGATGTTGCTGGGCCCTGACAGAGAAGGCAGCCTTCAGAAGGGGTAGAGGAGGCAATGAAAAGGATTCTCCCCAGGAGCCCCCTGAGGGAGCTCAGCCCTACTGGCGTTTTGATTTTATCCAAGTGAAACTGATGGCTGACTTCTGGTCTCCAGAACTGTGAGAGAAGAAATTTCTGTTGTCAACCACCAAGAACCTGGTAATTTGTTACAGCCACAGGAAACAATACATTGCCTTTCAAAGAGTTTATAATCTAAAAAGCAGTTAGAACCAGGTGTGCAATATCAAAAGAGAAATTTGAAAGATCAAAATGGGTTGGTTGGGTATGGTATAGTATGGCAAGGCAAAATCAGAGATAGCTGGAAGTACTGGGTTTTTGAAAGTCATTTCGTCTCTTCCAAGTGAAGAATGCTTTTATGGAGTGGTGCAAATGTAGCAAGGAATGAGGCTGAATGAACCGCCGAGCAGTTGCTAGATGACAGAGACATATGCCTTTGGGCTCTGTTATTAGAATATCGTGCATTCAAGAGTTTGGGGCAGAATTGTAGCATACAATTTTTCTGTATTTCAGAAAAACTGGAAGTCTTCCAATTCTACCTCACTTTTTAAAAAATATATTTTATTGATTATGCTATTACAGTTGTCACATTTCTCCCCCATCATTTCCCTCCACCTGGCACACCCCCTCCCACCCACATTCCCCTCCTTTAGTTCATGTCCATGTGTTATAAGTTCTTTAGCTTCTACATTTCCCACACTATTCTTGCCCTCCCCCTGTCTATTTTCTACCCACCTATGCTACTTACTGTCTGTACCTTTTCCCCCTTTCTCCTCCCTCCACTCCCCTGTTGCTAACCCTCCATGTGATCTCCATTTCTGTGTTTCTGCTCCTGGTCTAGCTGTTGGATTAGTTTGCTTTTGTTTTAGGTGTGGTTGTTAATACCTCTGAGTTTGCCGTGTTTCTACTGTCCTATTTTTGATCTTCTTTTTCTTAGATAAGTCCCTTTAACATTTCATATAATAAGGGCTTGGTGATGATGAACTCCTTGAACTTGACCTTATCTGAGAAGAACTTTATCTTCCCTTCCATTCTAAATGACAGCTTTGTTGGATAGAGCAATCTTGGATGTAGGTCCTTGCCTTTCATGACTTGGAATACTTCTTTCTAGCCCCTTCTTGCCTGCAAGGTCTCTTTTGAGAAATCAGCTGACAGTCTGATGGAAACTCCTTTGTAGGTGACTGTGCCCTTATCCCTTGCTGCTTCTAGAATTCTCTCCTTCCTTTTAATCTTGGCTAATATAATTATGATGTGCCTTGGTGTGTTCCTCCTTGGGTCCATCTTCTTTGGTACTTGCTGAGCTTTCTGGACTTCCTGGAAGTCTATTTCCTTTGCCAGATTAGGGAAGTTCTCCTTTATTATTTATTCAAATAAATTTTCCACTTGTTGCTCTTTCTCTTCTCCTTCTGGTACTCCTATAATTCGGATGTTGGAATGTTTCAAGATGTCCTGGAGGTTCCTAAGCCTCTCATTTTCTTGAATTCTTGTTTCTTCCTTCTTTTCTGATTGGATGTTTCTTTCTTCCTTCTGGTCCACTCCATTGATCTGAGTTCCAGTTTTCCTCCCATCATTATTGGTTCCCTGTGTATTTTTCTTCATTTTACTTATTGTAGCCTTCATTTGTTCATCTAATTTGTGACCAAAATCAACCAATTCTGTGAGCATCCTGATCACCAGAGCTTTGAACTGTGCATCTGATAGGTTGGCTATCTCTTGGTTGCTTAGATGAATTGGCACTGAGGCTTTGATCTGTTCTCCCATTTGAGCCATTTTTGGGTTTTTGTTTTTTTTTGTTTTTTTTTGTTTTTTTTTGGTCTGGTCCCAGCTGTTATGTAGTGAGGGGCAGAGCCTTAGGTGTTCCCCAGGGCAGGGCCACCCAGTTGCTGGGTTGTGATGCTGTATGTGGGGGCAGGGTCTGAGAGGGAACAATGGCATATGCTCCATTCTCTCTCGGATTCCAGTCCCTTTCGCTGCTTCCCCCAAGCAAATTAGGCCCTTCTGGTGCTGATTTCTGTGTGGGTGGGCTTGTGTATGTTCTAGGATCCTGTGGGTCTCTCCAACGAACTCTCCTGTGAGGCTGAGAGTCTCTTCTGGCACCTCAGCCCCCACAAGTGTTTTCAATTGGTGTTTTTAGGTTTTATTTCCTGGCGCTGGGGCCCTGGGTTGCGAGACCTGTCTTGTTACCTGTTTTCACTTAGATTATCTGCGCATGAATGTGGGACCACCTGCTTGGCCAGCCGACTTGCACGGCCTCACTGGGTCTTCCTGTTGTCACCTGGTGTCTGGAGTCCTCTAGCCACCATCTGCATGCCTTGGATCTGCCAGCTGCTGCCTACGTGCCTGGGTCTACCAACCTCCACTTTTTCCTACTGCGACTCCGCCCCTCTTACTGGTCTGGATGAATGTTTGTCAGACTTCTGTACAGTTCAATTTTCTATCAGTTCTTCTTGTTTTCTTGTTTCTAAATCTTTGTTGTCCTTAATTTTGGTTGTGGGAGGAGGTGCAGTGTGTCCACCTACGCCTCCATCTCGGCTGGAAGTCCCTCTACGTCACTATTATAGGGACCCATTCATGGACCTTTGAGATTATATATATTCAGGCATTTTGTATTATTATTTTGTTTCTTAAAACTGAATTTTCAATTGCAAGATTCTCTTGCTTTCACACAGCTGTGCTTCTACAGACCTCTTTCCTGCCTCCCTCTCTCCATCACTTCCACAGATCTCCTCTGCAGCTCAGTAGATAACAATTTCTTTAAAAAAAGACTATGATTTTAGATCACTTTTAACATGTACAATAAACTTGAGAAGGCAGACAGATTTCCCATATACCCCCGTCCCCACATGTGCATAGACTCTCCCATTATCAACTTCACTCAACCAGAATGGTACATTTTTAACTAAGAATGAACCTACACTGACAATCGTAATCACCCAAAGTCCATGGTTTGCCTCAGAGTCAACACTCCTGGTGTTGTACATTCAGTGGATTTGGACACATGTGTGATGGCATATATCTGTCATTATTCTGTTGCACAGAATTTTCACTACTCTAAAAATGCTCTGTCCTCTGCCTATTTGTTTCTTGTCCATTCCCTCCTCATCCCCCATCTGGTAATATTCAGAAATCTAGTATATTACCAATCATTTTTTATCTAAAGTTGTGTTCTGAAATTGATAATTCCAATCAAAAGAGAATGCATGGTAGAAGATAGGAAAACAACATAGGCAATGTGTAGCTACTAAAAGTTTTTTCAAATCCAAAAATAATCTCAGTTATTCCCTTTGGAGTCTTATCCCCCCCCTGCCCCCCCCCCAATTACTGCATTGCTCTATGTAGACTTTCTTCTTCTAGTTCAAACTGACACTGAGTTTCATAAAGTAGTCTGCCTCTGATTATAGCTAAATGCATGACAAGATTAGAATACATTTTCTTGTCATTACCCATGTCTGGAAGGGAAATGCACTTTGTGAAAGATGTAATTTTATATTTCCTTTCAAGGGCCAAGTGAAGATTCATTGAAATGCGGGGAGTGGCAACATCATTTTCTGTTTTGTTACCTAGAGAGTCTTTGTAGATACATTATTTTCTGGATAAATTTTATTTACAAAGGAGACCATAGCTTGCTTTTTCACATTTTCATGACTAGTAAGATAGAGGTGTTCCCCAATGCACTGTTTAGGGAATGCCCACAAGATCCAACTCCTTTAGCCAGAGTCCAGGTCTCTGTAAAGAGGGCCCTTTGTCCTGGGGTGAGGACATTGGAAAGCAGCTGATTGGTAACAGATCAGTGCCTGGACATGATGATTCTGATTCTCAGAGGTCTGGCTTCCTTCCGAAGTAGGAGCAGAGCTGACTTGTGGGAAGCAGTCTGATTGGAGGCATATTGCATCAAATCAGGGTGTGGCTTCCTGTCCCATGGTTTGTCTCACTGCAGCCCATGGCCCATGCCATCAGAATCACTGCAGAGTGTGTTAAACAGGCACATTTCTTGAATCCCACTCCAAACCAAACGAATGAGACTCTTTGGAGGCAGGACTGGGGAATCTGAACTTTTAAAACCACTTCAGAGGATTGTTTTTCAAATTAATTTAAAAAAAATTTTGAGATAATTTTAGATTGACATGCAATTGTAAGAAATATATAGAGAGACTCTCTGTAGCCTTTCCCAGAGACTCCCAATGGAAACACCTCGCAACACTGTTGTACAATACCACAACAAGTGTATCCACACTGATGCAGTCAAGGTGCAGAACTTTCCCATCACCACCTGGATCCCTCAAGTTGCCTTTTTCATAGCCTCACCCTCTTCTTTCCCACCTGCACTTCTTTCTTAATCTCTGGGATCCATTAATGGTTTCCTTTCCTATAATTTTATCAAGAATGTTAAAAAGAAACTACATACTATGTATCCTTTTGGGATTGGCCTTTTAACTCAGGATAATTCTCTGTAGACTCATCTAACTTGTTGTGTGTAATAACAGTTTGCTCCTTTTTATTACTGAGAAATAGTCCATGGTATGGATGTACCAGAGTTAGTTTAATCATTTACTCATTGATGGGCATCTGGATTGTTTCCAGTTCTTAGCTGTTATGAATAAAGCTGCTATAAACATTTGTGTAAGGTTTTTGTGTGAACATAAGTCTTTATTTCTCTGGAATGAATGAATGCCCAGTCTTGCAACTGCTGTGTAGTATAGTTGTTGCAAGTTTAGATTTTTGTCAAAGAAGGTACCAAACTTATCCTGATTGGTTGTAGTTTTACATTCTCATCAGCAACTGGATCACTTATAGTGGTCTAGTTTCTTTGCATCCTTGCCAGCATTAGGTATTATCATTATATTTTACTTTAACTGTTCATGAGTTTGAGAACTTTGCCTACCATTAGATTTTTGAACATTTTTTTCCTAAATATTTTATGGTCATGCTTTTTACATGTGATCTATTTTGAGTTAATTTTTATGTAAGGGATGAAAGTTAAATCAAGATTTTTTTAAACCTTAGGATGTACCATTCATTGAAAAAATCATCTTTGCTCCATTGAATTGCACCTTTGTCAATATCAGTTGGAATATTTGTATAAGTCTATTTCTGGGTTTTCTGTTTTGTTTCTTTGATCTGTATCCTTCTGAAAATGACACACAATTTGGATTACTGTAGCTATAGAAAAAATTTTAAAGTTGGTTAGACAAATTTCTTCCACTTAATTTTTTATCAAAATTGTTTTAGTAATTCAAATTCCTTTGCCGTTCCATATAAATTTTACAATAACCTTATCTGTATCTACAAAAAAGCATTGCATGGATTTTGATAGGAATTGCCTTAAACAAAAGAATGCCTATAAAAATTGCCCTAATAAAAAATATTAATTTGGGGAAAACTGGAAACTTGACATCTTTACTATTTTGAATTTTTTAATCCATGAACACATTGCCTCATTTAGCAGTTTCCAGCATGCAAGTCTGTGCCTGTTTAGGCTTACACCTAAGTTTTTTTTTAAATGAGTGTAAGCGGTGTTTTTAATTTTGTTGTCTACATATTTGTTGCTAGCCTACAGACATGTTATTAATTCTTGTATGTTTTTCTTGTATCCTATGATCTTACTGTCATTTGTTTTAGAATATTTTTGTAGATTCCTTAAAATTTTCCATGTAGACAATTACGTCATTTGCAAATATGGGCAGGTTTACTTCTTTCTTTCCCGTCTGTTTGCCTTTTGTTTTCTTAACACAGTGACTAGGACTTCTCATACTACGATGAAGAAGAGTGCTGAGAATGGGCATTCGTACATCATTCCTGATCTTAGAGAAAGCATTTCAGTCTGGCACCATCAAGGATAATGTTTATTGTAGCTTTTTGTAGATGCTCTTGATCAGGTTGGGGAAGTTCCTTTCTATTCCTATTTTTCTGAGAGTTTTTATTATTAATGGGTGTTAACTTTTTTCAAATGCTCCTTTTTCTTAGTTGAGATGTAATTGAATTATATCTTCATTGATTAATATGATCATCATGATTTTTCTTCTTTAACCTATTTATATAGTAGATTACATTGATTAGTTTTCAAATATTGAGTCAGCTTTGCATTTCCTGTAACTTCTACTTGGTCTTTAATTCTTTTTATATCTTGTTATATTCTGTTTGCTAATATTATGTTAAGGGGTTTTGAATCTGTATCCATGAAGAATATTGGTCTGTGGTTTTCTTCTATTTGGTGTTGTCTTTGTGTTGGTATGTGGGTAATGCCAGCTTCCTAAAATGAATTTGGAAATGCTATCTTCTCTTCTGTGTTCTAGAAGAGATCATATAGAATTGGGGTTAATTCTTTAAACATTTGGTAGAATTCTCCAGGGAAATCGTCTAGGCCTGGAGACCTCTTTGTTGTGAGTATTTGAATTATAAATTCAGTTCCCTTTAATAGTTTATAGGACTAGTGAAGGGATCTCTTTCATATTGGGTATGTTGCGGTAGTTTGTGCTTTTAAAGACACCAGTCCATTTTGTCTAAGTTGTCAAATTTATGTGTATAGGGTTGTTTGCAATATTTTCTTTTTCTTTTTTTTTCTTTTTTATTTCTTTAAGGTTTTCTTTTCTTTTCTTTTAATTGTTGTTCTTGTACAGTTTTCTGTCTTTTGCTCCCATTCCAGCCCACCAACCCAGCCCTCCCCACACCCCTCCCATTTCCACGCCTGCTAGTTTTTGTCCATGTGACCTTTATACTTGTTGCTCCAAACCCTTTTCCTTTCCTCCTGAAATTCCCTCCCCTCTCCCCTCTGGTGACTATCAACCCCTTCTCAATTTCAGTGTCTTTGGTTATATTATGATTGTTTGTTTGTTCTGTTGATTAGGTTCCTGTTAAAGGTGAGATCATATGGTATTTGTCCTTCACTGCCTGGATTAGTTCACTTAGCATAATGCTCTCCAGTTCCATCCATGCTATTGCAAAGGGTAGGAGCTCCTTCTTTCTTTCTGCTGCACAGAGTTCCATTGTGTAAATGTACCATAGTTTCTTGATCCATTCATTTACTGATGGGTACCTAGGTTGCTTCCAATACTTAGCTATTGTAAATAGTGCTGCTATGAACATTGGGGTGCATAGATTCTTTTGGATTGGTGTTTCAGGGTTCTTAGGATATAATCCTAGCAGTGGAATTGCCGGGTCAAAAGGTAGATCCATTTTTAGTTTTCTTAGAAAATTCCATACTGCTTTCCATAGTGGTTGTACCAGTCTGCAATCCCACCAACAGTGCACTAGGGTCCCTTTTTCTCCACAACCTCTCTAACACTTGTTGTTTGTTGCTTTATTTATGATGGCCATTCTGACTGGTGTGAAGTGGTATCTCATTGTGGTTTTAATTTGCATCTCTCTGCTAGCTAGCGATATTAAGCATCTTTTCATGTGTCTCTGGATCCTCTGTATGTCCTCCTTGGAGAAATGTCTGTTCATGTCCTTTGCCCATTTTTTAATTGGGTTGCTTGTCTTAGAGTGGAGTCGTGTAAGTTCTTTATATATTTTGGAGATTAAACCCTTGTCTGAGGTCTCATTGGAAAATATATTTTCCCATACAGTTGGTTCTCTTTTTATTTTAATACTGTTTTCTTTAGCCATGCAGAAGCTTTTGATGAGATCCCATTTGTTTATTCTTTCCTTTATGTCCCTTGCTTTAGGGGACATATCAGTAAAAATGTTGCTGCGTGAAATGTCTGAAATTTTCCTGCCTATGTTCTCCTCTAGGACTTTAATGGTGTCATGGTTTATATTTAAATCTTTTATCCACCTTGAGTTTATTTTTGTGTATGGTGTAAGCTGGTGCTT